>JZKD02S2435323.1:1083980-1140227 GCA_000966675.3 Picea glauca
AGATACATCCAAACTGAAATGGATTTTCTGGACATCTCATCACTCGGTGTTGCCTATCGATATGCTGTTAAAGTCGAGCAGAAATTTAAGCACCAGAACAAACGGGAGTTCGGGTCTACAAATCCACAACAACCAAAGTATGACAAAGACAACCCTAAAAAACAGTCTCCTGAAAACCAGTCCAAGCCACAGGAAAAGAAGGGTCACGGGAAGACAAAGGACACCGGAAAATGGTGTGATTTCCACAAAATCTCCTGGCACAACACCGATGAATGTCGCTCAAAACAATCATTGGTGGCCGAGATCAAAGACAAGGAGTTGAACCCTAATTCAGAATCTGATTCTAAAAATACTGGTAAAAGACAGATCATCGATGCAGACCCCACTGCTATTGTCGCGACTGCAACAATTCAACCAGAAGAACCAACAGATCCAGAAGAGAGGGAGCACATTTTTCATTCAAAAATGTGGGTGAAGGGGACCTAGTTGCATTTTATTGTTGATAGCGGAAGCTAGAAGAACCTCATCTCAGCAGAGGTCATCAAATAGTTGGGATTTTTGACAACACCACACCCGCAACCATACAACATCGGGTGGCTTCACCAAGGATGAGATCTTCATGTCAGCCAGCAGTGTTGATTGTCATACGACATCCAACCCTTCAGGGATGAGGTATTATGTGATGTTTCTCCACTGGATGTCTGTGATGTTCTCTTGGGCCAGCCATATATGTGGAAACGCCATGCTATCTATGAGTCTCGACCCCGTAGTGTCATTATTACTCTGGGGGGTCATATCTACAGGATACCAGAGGTAGTTCCAACTTTTACCCCACCTAAACAGTGCTGCAAGGTAGTATCTCATACTACAAAATTCATCTTCTCCACAATTTGTTCAAAAAAGGAACAAAAGGATATTGCAACCACCACATCTTCGGCCCAAGCACCTTCTATCCAACAAAAGCAGGTCGACAAAGTTGCAACAAAGCACAAAGATTTATTCTGCACATAGTCATCTAAAATAGCCAGACTAGTTAAAAAGGTCCAAACCTTCCAACCAAATGTTCGTGATAGCCTTCAACAAGCTAAGAAACGCCACTTCTCCAGCAAGGCAAGCAGATCGCCAAGATTCAGATTCAACAATCGCTTTCCCCTCTCCCCCAGGAACTCAATGCAATGGAGACCATTTCTTCCTAAGGAGGGAGGATTGATCTAGGTGGATATCGGTGGCCACCCACCTTCTCCAACTAGCATAAAACATGTTTCTGGCAATTTTGGTAATTTACTATTTTTAGCAGTTTTTAACTTCCGGGGCCATTTTGAGGCCCTAAATGATGTTTTTTGAGAAAACAGGGAGCAAAATGGATCATATATTGATGTTTCTCACCCAAAAGTTGTAGTTCTTGGATAGATCTTTCCAACAAGCTATCATACGCCTAAAACAGAAATCGTATGCAAAAGTTACGACCCCGGGAAGTTGATGCACCAACTTACCCAAATGGGGCCCACATGACTTTTGGCGCTTCATCTCCCAGGGTTAGGTTTTTGGATGTCTAGGGTTTTTGGCATTCCTGCTTATTGTAAAAAGGCCTTGAGAGCCTCATTGTAATCATCTTCTCACGGATGCGAGTAGTTGTCACATCTCTTCTCAGAGATAAGATACCACCATTCTAGCAAGTCTTTCACTCTGTACTTTAAAGTCTCTGTACATTTATTTCATTAATGGAAATCGTGTATTACTGTATATCTGTGACTCTTGTTATTTCCGCTATATCTCTGTTATATTTTTGTCTCTCTTGCAATATCTCTAAATATTTATGTGTTATATCTCCGCTCTCATTTCATACCGAAAATAATCTGGATCAGTGTGTCAAATGGAACAGTGAGTTGAATTATTCCTGTAAGAACCTCTATGGAATAGAGAAATTGACTTCCAGCTGTAGTATGAATACCAGAATTGGTGCTGGAAAGTAGAGCACGATATGGATAACAAACTTCCAATAGCTAAAGCTTGGAGATTTTTAAAGAATTAGTATAGTACATGGTATATAATGCACTACGGATAGTGCATAAATAAGGGGAGGGGATTGTAATACCCCTAGGATGAACCCCAAATTGTAAATGTAAATATAAAAATGCTTATAAGTTGGTGCGTTGTTGATATAATTTTGCATGCACCTTACATGGTATATTGTGCACATGTACTGCGCACCAAAATGATGAAGTCTGCACATTCCAGGATATCGCATGCAACAAACTTAAGTACGTGCGATTTTGAGGCCATAGAGCCTTTTGTGTATATGTTGTGTTTTGTAGTTTGGTGAGCCAGTTTATCATAATCCAAAAGGCTTATGTGATGATTAGGCCAGAGAGCCTATATCATAAAGGCCGATGGGCCTATTTTTGTATATGTAAATACTCATATAATTAATATAATGCATCCTTGCATGTAGACCAACCATGATAAAAGAGTATGGGGGACTAAACTCCACTTGTTAGGGAAAGGGGGGATAAAAGTTAAGGATAAGGGGCTAAGCTAGGGAGCTTAAGGAAAAAAGGAATAGTATATTAATATTCCTTAAAGTATAAAGTATGGATAATTGTTTTATCCTAAATTTCTAAGGATGGGGACAAGTGGGCCAAAGTATCTCCTAACATAACAAGTGTCAAGTTGGGGAGATGCGCATATATATATATATATATATATATATATATATATATATATATATATATATATATATATATATATTAGACTTAGTTCATTTTTCCATTCATTCATGTCATCATTATTCATTCACTCATTCATCTATCATTGTACTTGTACATGTACCTATACCTATACCTATACCTGTTATCTTGGGAGATGGACTGAAGAGGTGACTTGTCAGGCCCGTGGGATATGGAAGAGGTGGGTTGTTAGGCCTGTGAGCAATTCTCTCTAGGTGAGAGAATTGATGGGAATGGATTTCCCGAAGGTTCCAAACTGCAACTACATGGATCTAAGACTTCTTGTTCGGTCTATTGATGAAGCCTAGAAAGGAAGTGGGGCAGCCGAAGGACTATTGAGAAGATAAGGGGAAAACTTCCTAGGGTGGGACATGCATGTGGGGAATGAGAGACTGTAGGATGTTATTTTGAGTTGGCACCTGTGACGAAGTTTTTCCTGTTGTCTGAGATATATGAGCTTGGTTAGGAATCCATTTACCTGAGTGTATTTTAGTCCCATATTGGGGGCGACCCACTGTTGAGAGTGATGAGCAGTGTGGTATAAGGCTGGGAGGTTCGTGGAAGGTCTGCACGTAGTTGGTGATATTTTTACCAAAAATTTTAAAACTTTTATGTGGCATAGCCTAGTTGGATGTTGTGGATGTTATAGTTCCTTGCCAACCAAATTTACCAACATACACATTTTATTTATTCTTTCCAAACGTGATGAAAAGTTATATTTTTGGACAAGGAGCCTTTATAGACTTTACTCCATTTCCCAATCAAGAATTGACAAGTTGTTGGCCAGAAGATTTGTTAAGTTAATTCAGAGTAGACTGTATGCATAAATTGTTAGGAAAATTTGTAATTTAGGAAGAGATGATCTACAGTTTCATAGTTTTGTTTGCATAGGGCACATCTGAAGGTCCTCAAGAATCCTATTTTAAGTAGATTTTACCCTGTTAGCAGTTTTTTATGGGCTAACCTCCAACCAAATATGTTTATCTTAGTTAACCCATATGCACTCTAGATCTCCTTCCATATAGTCATTTTTTTCGGGAGTTGGGATTGAGAGAGAATAATTTTGAAACCTTCCTTCATCAAGTAACCTACAACACCCCAACCTATGCTATCCTTCTGTTGGAGATGTATTGGGGAAGATCCATTTATTTTCAGAAGGAATAGGCATGAATAAGTGAGTATATTTGGGGGGACCTCTCCCAAATTCCACCCCTTCCAAGATCCATTGATATTCCATTATGAAATGTGAAAGATGAGGGATTTTCCCTAAGAAGTTAGCCAGTATTGGAATGAATCCAAGGAGGTAATGTCAAATAAGATTCTTGAAGCTGAAAAGGGGTCATCCCAGATATTGATTTCTTTTCCATTCCCTGGGAAAAAAAATATATGATCTCGCATAAGTGAGAGAGAGGAACTTAAGAGTTTCTATATGGGATACCTTGTTTGTTGTGTGGTTGCAACGTCCATGCATATTTTTCGATTTATTGTTAGGTAGTTGTAAAAAATTTCCTTCTTCCATCAATCAATGTTATCTGAAACCAGTATCCAGAGGATTTTTTTACCTAGAGAAATATTTATCTTTTCCAAGTTCCAGATTCCCAACCCACCATTCCCTTTAGGGGCACAAACTATGGACCAATTGACCATATGGAATTTTTTTCATTCTGTTTCCCCGCCTACCAAAGGAATTTTCTAATTAATTGATCCATTTCCTTTTTTATCCATGTTGGCACAGGGGCAGACCCAAGTTCACTCCAAGAGCGCACCAACAAGCCCTAACTATTGGCCCTTTTGGAAACACCTGCGAAATAGATGTAGTCTCACTCGAAGTATCCATTAGGGGGTTGCAGGACAAATATGTCTACAACCAGGGGAATATCAAGTGGATCTAATACGAAAACAAGGCAACATTCATACATCCCTCACCAATATGGATCTATCAGTTCTTGTCTGCACTCTCAGCTAGAAGATCTTCTTTCTTATTCTCTCTTTCTCTCCCATTCATGTACACCCATATGTAGGACTTGACCTTCGCACATAGCGAAAGATCCTACAATACCATAAGTCTCTCTCTCTCAGCACTTCTGTCTCAATACAATATTATCTCACCACAACCATAGAGATAGATCAACAACAATATCATACTAACCCAACCTAGGTCCTCTTGACCTTTATTTATACATTACAATACTTCATTGACAACCCTAGGCTGAAACCTTAGGTGTGTAAAACCCTAGGACAACTTGACCCACTTTTTTTGGGCTTCGCCAGCCTATATTTCCTTACTTCTTCCGTGGTGCTCCAAAGCATCCAATGGTGGATTTTTCCACTTGCTGAGTTGTCCTCGATCCATATTCCTTGCTAATATGTCATTCTCGATCTCCTCGTCCAACGAGTTGAATTTTTCGTAGTTCGATCCATCTTTTCTTCTCTTTTTCTCACTTCCACCCAGTGATAGTTATTGTGTCTTCCGCAAAGTTCGATTTTCACCCTTTCTTCCTTGTTCTTCACTTCCTTCCATAACCAAGGGCCAACAGGCCCCCAACACTCACCTGTGACTCATCCCGAGGCACTTTAGATCCGATCCTTCTATTCTACTTCGACTTGTAGACTGCATAGTGCAACCTTTTATTTCTGGTCCATGCATCCCTTCCTTGTGCAGACTGTCTTTTCTCTGTTTGGTACCCACTTTCAACTGCACCTGGTACCTGGACCCTTTTATTATTACTTTTACTGAGGTATGTGAGGCAATTGGTTGTCATAGTACAACTTCATCCAAATCCCATTCAATAATCCTTCCTTCCACTCTCTGTTCAATGTCTTCAGTTGCACAGCTCCCCCTTCGGTAACATAGGTGACCTCATATGGTCCGAGCCAATGCGTCCTAAAATTCCCTATATTTTTTGTAAAATTATTGTCATACAACAATACTAAATCACCATGCTTGAATGCCTTCTTCTTGATGTGCCTGTCATGATAGGCCTTCTCTAATTCCTTCTGAACCTGTTGATAGAATCCTGCAATGAATTTGTCTTCTTCCAGTTCAACCAACTATGCAAGCCTCTCGCGAACAGAGCCAGTATCATCCATGTCTATAAATGAAACAATTGTTAAGCTTGGTACCAAGTATTCCATTGGGACAACAACTTCAATACCATAAGCTAACTTGAAATGGGTCTGCATTGTTAATTTCTTACAAGTGGTTCTATAGGCCCATAGTACTACAGGTACTCTTAAATCCCAGTCATCCCTGTTCACACTACAAATATTTGTCGGTGTTGTCTCCAAGATCTTTTTGAATGCTTCAATTGTTCAATTTTCTTGTAGATGGTAAGGGGCACTCTTCTGATGGTGGAATGAAAATTCTTCAGTCATGGCTTCGACTATCTTATTGATGAAGTGTGTGCGTTGATCAGTCATAAGGGTCTTGGGGCATCCAAACCTGGTTATTATGTCATCAAATATAAAATGTGCAGCTACAGTTTCACTACAGTCCTTTACTGCTCTTGCTTTAGCCCATCTAGTCAGGTATTTTGTCATGGTAAGTATGTACCGTGATCCTATGCGCTTTCCTAGTGGGTTTATAGGTCCCATGAAGTCAATGGCCCACTTTTCAAATGCTTGTAGGGTCATCTGTGGTGATAATGGCATTTCATCTCTTCGGAATGGTTTTCCAACTCTCTGGCATACATCACAGGCTCTAGCATAATCTTTAGTATCTCTGTGTAAGGTAGGCCACCAAAGGCCATCTCTCAGAACCTTATGCGCAGTTGATCTCCCATGGTAATTTTCTCCTGCGATGCCTTCATGAGCTTCTGTGAGGATCAGTGGTTTCTCTTCCTCCATAACACACCTCCATAAAATCTCATTGGCTCCCATTTTGTATAGCTGACCAGCTATCAATGAAAATTCTACAACACGTACCGCTAGCTGTTTCTTCTGGGGGAGTTGTATACTCACTAGGTGCCATTCCTATTGACATGAAATGGACTATGTCCATGAAGTGATCATCAATATTTCTAATGATGAGAAGTTGTGCATCCGACATTGTGTCCTCCAAACTGGTGGGTTCTTCGTCATGTTCCAACCTTGACAAGTGGTCAAGGCCCTTGTTCATTCTTCCTATCTTAACTATGATCTAAAAATCATATTTTTGAAACAGCAGAAGCCATCTGCATATTCACCCCCCCAACACTGGCTTGTTGACTAGGTACTTCAGCGTAGAGTAATTTGTGAACATTTTAAAGTTTCCTCCCAACAAGTAGTGGCGGAAGTTTTGCAGTACGTACACCATGGATAATCCTTCTCTCTCAATAGTGGTGTAATTAAATTTAGCTGTAGATAACTTCCATCTAACAAAAGCTAACAGATGGTCGATATCCCCTTCTACAGGTTGTGCGAGTACTGCTCCTAATGCAATAGAAGACACATCGACATGCACATGAAATTATTTGCTCCAATATGGAAAAACTAGAATAGGCGTAGTAACCATCTTTTGTTTTAGTTTGTCGAAGCTTGTTTGTCATTCTTTTGTCCAGCTAAAATGTTGAGCCTTGACCAAGTTTTGAGGAACACTTGGTCATATTTGACCGTTTTTGGACTTCAACAGCCTATCAAAGATGCAGCGCCAGGCAAAGCATAGATCATGGGATCTCGACCCACTTTTGGGGCCCTTTTAGGGTTTTGGGTTAATGTAGTGGGAAAGAGATGTTGGCCCATGGGTTTACCCATGTTCAGGCCTATTTTGTAAAGTATAAATAAGTAGCTAAGTAATGTAAGAGGGGGAGAGAAGATAAGATAAGTTCTAGTAAAGGCTTTGTGTATATTGTGTGACCGACTTGTAGAGCTGAGTGCAAGTGCTGTAAGTGCTGAGTGCATGAATTGTAAGAAGGATTTGTGCTAGATCTACTCAGGGAAGGAGAATCTGGTGAGGTGCGCGCAAATATCCTATCCTATGCAGAGTACAAGTGTGAGCTCTGTGCTATAACCCAATTGACCAAAGCTAATAAAGAAGAATAAGACTTTGTGGATGTAGCCCCAGGGTGGGGGTGAACCACGGTAACTCTGTGTGTTGTGCTCAGTGCTTCGACCTAATGTGTTGGTTTCTTCCCATGTGTTGTGCTTGATATGATTACTATGTTCTTTTCTATGATATACTTAGATAGATCCACTTTGTTTTGTGCTACTTAGATGTGTGGGTATAGATTTGACATATATGAAAGTGTCGAGTGCTAGACCTATTTTGTTGTTTCTAAGTACTAACTTAACTTAGATATAAGTGAATGTTGTGGTGCTCTATGCCATATGCAGAGTGCCATGAGGGTTAATTACTGATGAATGATCTTTTCTAAAGTGCTTTATAAGAGTAAGAATCACAAATCTGTGTCCCAACTAAGGTTGCATACACCTGAGTCTTGCAACCACTCCTGCCTCTACCTCGGGTGAGACTTCATCTGCTTCGCAGGTGTTGCCGAAAGGGCTGGTAGTTAGGGTTTTGTTGGTGCATTGTTAAAGCGTTGAACCCTGGGTCTACCCCTGTGCCAAAAAATGGTTCCGTTGCTAGGACCTGAAACTGTGATTGTTGGGAACCGAGGAAGAAGAAACTTTGTGCAAAAGAAAGCTCTGTGCGTAGATCTGTTGCCCTAGTGCACATATTTTTATTCAACCTGTGAAGATTTGTGCCAGGAATAAGGTCATATGTGAAGAGAGGAAGATCAGATCTAAAGAAAAGAAGTGATATCTGAATGCTCTATGCTCTAAGAAAAGTAAAAGTGGAAATTTATGAAAGAAATAAGTCAGATCTGCAAAAAAGAGGTAAGATCTGTAAGCTCTGTTGATCCAAATTATTTTCGGCATGAAATGAGAGCGGAGATATAATACATAAATGCACAGAGATATCGCATATATCCAATAATCTAACAGAAATATATCAGAGATGCAACCATAAACATAGAGATACAGTAATACACGATTTCTATTAATAAAAGAAATGTACAGAGTGAAAGACTCGCTAGAATGGTGGCAACTTATCTCTGAGAAGAGATGTGACGGCTACTCGCATTTGCAAGAAGATGATTGCAATGAGGCTCTAAAGGCCTTTTTAAAATAAACAGGAATTCCAAAAACCCTAGAAATACAAAAACCTAACCCTAGGAGATGAAGCGCCAAAAGTCATGTGGGCCCCGTTTGGGTAAGTTAGTACATCAACTTCCCGGGGTTGTAACTTTTGCATATGATCTCTGTTTTAGGCGTATGATAGCTCGTTGGAAAGGTATAGTCAAGGAGATTCATTTTGGGGGCTCAATAATGCCTTTTTATATCATTGAGAACCTTGATCTCTAAAAACCTTCATTTTGGCCCTCAAAATGGCCCTGGAAGTTAAAACCTGCTAAAAATAGTAAATTGCCAAAATTGCCAAGAAACTATTTTGAGCCAGTCAAAAAAAGTGGGTGGCCACCGATATCCACCTGGATCAATACTCCCTCCTTAGGAAGCAATGGTTTCCATTGCGTTGAGTTCCCGAGGGAGAGGGAAAATCATTTGCTGGATCTGCATCTTGGTGAGCTGCTTGTATTGTTGGAGACGTTGTGCTGCTTAATTTGTGGAAGTCTGTCATGAATCTGTTCAAGTTGAGGCTATTCAACAAGTCGAGATACATGAGAGGATGGTGTGCAAAATGAATCTTTGTGCTTTGTTCCAAACTTGTCGATCTGATTCTGTTGGATAGAAGGTGGAGGGGGTGAGGCTGTAGTGGTTGCAGTGTCCTTTTGTTCCCCTTTTGAACAAATTGTGAAGAAGCTAAATTTTGCAGTATGAGATACTACCTTACGACACTTTTTAGGTGGAACAATAGTTGGAAATACCTCTGGTATTCTGTAGAGATGACCCCCCAAAGTAACAATGACACTACGGGGTTGAGACTCATAAACAACATGGCGGCTCCACATATATGGTTGGCCCAAGAGAACATCACAGACATCTAGTGGGGAAACATCACATAATACCTCATCCTTGAAGGGCTGGATGTCATATGACAATCGACATTGTTGGCCAACACAGAGATCTCGTCCTTGCCGAAGCCACCCGATGTAGTATGGTTATGGGTGTGGTGTTGTCGACAATCCCAACTGTTTGACGACCTCTTCTAAGATGAGGTTTTTCTGGTTTCCACTATGAACAATAAAATTCATCGGGGTCCCCTTCACCCACATCTGTGAATAAAAAAGGCACTCCCCCTCTTCAGGATCTGTTGGTTCTTCTGGTTGAATTGTTGCGGTCGCGACTATAGCAGTGGGGTCTGCGTCAATGATCTGTCCTTTACTAGTATTTTCATAATCATATTCTGAATCAGGGTTTGGCTCCTTGTCTTTGATCTCGGCCACCAATGACTATTTTGAGCGACATTCATCGGTGTTGTTCCATGGGATTTTGTGGAAATCACACCATTTTTTGGTGTCCTTCTTTGTCTTCCGGTGACCCATATTTTCCTGTGTCTTGGACTAGTTGTCAGGAGACTGTTTGTTAGGGTTATCTTTGTCATACTTTGGTTGTTGCGGATTTGCATACCCAAATTCCCGTTTGTTCTGGTGCTTAAATTTCTGCTCAATTTTAACAACATATCGATAAGCAGCACGGAGTGATGAGATGTCCAGAAAATCCATTTCAATCTGGATGTATCTGTGTAGAGCCCCACGGTATTTCAGAACCAAATGTCGCTCAGATTATTTGATACCCAGCTTGGTGCGCAAGGTATGGAAGGTATTGGTGAACTCTGAAACTACTTGGCCCTTCTCTTGCCACAGTGTGGTCCATCTCATGTACTGGTCCTCATAGTTGCCAACAGGGTAATACTGTTCCTTTACCGCATCCACAAAAAATCCCAAGTTGGATCGACCCCATATATTCCAGACTCCTCTGTGGAACTTTGCTCCCAATAAGTTTCCCACCAATTTTTTACATGAGGGAGAGCTTTAAGGAGTGCAAAGGTGATCTTTTCTTTGTCGAAAAAATTGTGAACAGAGAAATAACCTTCTAGCAGAGCTAACCATTTTTCTAGGGCTTCTGCATCTATCTGTCCTTCAAATACAGGAATATCAAAATTAACTTGTACCTTGAAAAGTGAGGTTCCTCCAAAGTGTTTGCTTGATGAATATGCGCCTGATGCTATCGACAGACATTTAAGGATGTGGGAAAAATTATCCATCATTTCGTCCCTCTGTCGCGTGAGAGCTTGCTCAAGCAACAGATTAATAGGATCGTTTGCTCCGTCGTTTTTCTTTTCTTCCACCATTGAGGGTTTCTTGGGTGTGCGGGAGCGATTGTATTGAAGAGAGACAAGATCGAGACCCAAATTTCTATACTCAAACCTCATCTGGGACTTTCACTAAAAAAATGATCAAGATCAGCCTGCTCTGATACCACTGATCCGGATTATTTTCGGCACGAAATGAGAGCAGAAATATAATACATAAATGCACAGAGATATCATGTATATCCAATAATATAACAGAAATATATCATAGATGCAACCATAAACACATAGATACAATAATACACGATTTCTATAAATAAAAGAAATGTACAGAGACTGTAAAAATACAGAGTGAAAGACTCGCTAGAATGGTGGCATCTTATCTATGAGAAGAGGTGTGATGGCTACTCGCATTCCCACGAATATGATTACAATGAGGCTCTGAAGGAATTTTTACAATAAATAGGAATGCCAAAATCCCTAGAAATCCAAAAACCTAACCCTAAGAGATGAAGCGCCAAAAGTCATGTGGGCCATGTTTGGGTAAGTTAGTACATCAACTTCTCGGGGTCGTAACTTTTTCATACGATCTCCATTTTAGGTGTATGATACCTAGTTGGAAAGGTATCATCGAGGAGATTCATTTTGGGGGATTAATAATGCCTTTGGATATCATTGAGAACCTATCTCTCGAAAAACCTTAATTTTTTCCCTCAAAATGGCCCCGGAAGTTAAAACCTGCTAAAAATAGTAAATTGCCAAAATTGCTAGAAAATTGTTTTGAGCCAGTCGGAAAAGGTGGGTGGCCACCGATATCCACCTGGATCATTTGTTCTCTAAAAAATGTAATAATAGTGAAAAGTCCTTAGATCAGGAAGCTTTGTGCTTTTTAGAAGTAAGATAAGTGATTTTTTTTTTTGTTTCTAGAGCATGGATCTAGGTATGTTTGATAGATTCTGTCCTAGCTTAAAAACTAGGGAATTAATAGATGAAATAAAGTTTGATATGAATAGATCTGATATGTATAATGATAGATATGTTATACCTATGCATAGAAAGAATGTCTAGACTAACAAGTGGATGCAGGATCCTAAAAAGAAATTTTTGCAGGCTAGCCATTATGATCCTAGCGCACAGTACAAGAAGAGTTGGGGATCATTGAAGAGAAGGAGAGGAATACATCTTTGTTATAGTTGCAGAAGACTAGGACATCTTGCCAAGGAATGCCCTGGGAGAAAACCTAGTTGTCTCTGTTGCAAATCTTTAGACCACGACGTATTGGATTTTCCTAGAATGATCGCTAAGTTGGAAAGGCTGAATCTGAATCAAGAAGACCAGAAGGCAGATCCAGAAAAGGCATAAACCCAACAAGAATCAGAGAAAATATTAATACGAATAAAAGAAACCTTGAAGGAACATAAATATGTCTGATTACCAGAGATATTCAAAGAAAAGGAGCAAGTCAAAGCAAGAATAGGGGACTTCGACATTGACTGTATTCTTGATGAAGAAACACAAGTGAACATTATGCCAAGAAGAACTTGGGAAGATATAGGAAAGCCTACCATGATCCCTTCCTCAGGAGGGACAAGTTTATTCAGAGGAAAGCTAGTAAACCTATATGGAAGGCTCGCTTGGATACCTATGACTGTCAATGGAACTTTGACAGAAGAAGACTTTGAGATTATTAAAGTTGTTGAAGACAACGCCCCGTTTACCATGATCATAGAAAAACTTTGGATTGATAGAGAACAAGCCAGACGAAAAGAGGAAGAAGAAGTTTTGGAACAAAAGAAGAAAGAGTTAAAATACTTTATGACCAGAAGGATTGCGCACTTGTTTGAAAAATAGAAGAGCATATCGAAGATATTTAATACTAGCAACTTCAATGTCGAGGCTAAGATAACACTAGAGGATTCACAGAAGATCGAGTTACCTATTTTCGATACGGAAGAAGTATTATCCAGGAACCCTAGGAAAGAATTTCAATAGCGTGAAGTAACTAAGACCACAAAAGATAAGCATCATAATGGTAAAATAATTACTGAGATGAAGCTCACTAGGAAGAAGGCTAGAAAATTAAGAAAGAAAAGGGATAATACTGTAAGTTTAAAAGAGGTTCTAGAGGATACTTCGCAGAAATAAAAATTGCATAATTGGAGCTTCGTCGAGATATCAGAACAATGACATAGAGTACTTCTCCATGACGAAACAATATAGCCATTGGGGCCGATATATCCATTCGACTTTCACTACGAACGGGCATAAAATAAATAAAGGTTTGTCATCCAACCGTTGAAACGTGCCATAACGGATCGAACATGAGTTAATGAAGGATCATAACCATTGCCAAAAAACCATTTCTAAGTTTCCCTACTTAGTCCATCATGCCACACACTTAGAATAATTTTTTCTAAGTGAGAATTTGAGCATGGAACTTGAGATTAATTCACCCTGAGATCATTGCCTTGTTCCCATACTATTCACTGTAGTCTCTGAATTCCTTTCACACCCGAGCTAGCTGACCCAATATTGTATATCAGATGAGCTCAGCACTGCTGAGAAAGTAGTTGAAGAAGTTTTAATTGAACTAATGACTAAGAGAGTCATGTTGGAGAGAGGAGTGTGTATAGGCATCGTCCTCGGGAGAATTGCCAGCTTCCCCCTCCACTGCTCGAGCAGGACCATCTTAACCACCTTCGGAACGACGATCTAAGCTCGAAAACGACTTCACTGCTTTGAAGATGGTCCCAAGTATATTGCCTAAGTATATCCCACCACTAAGAATAACAGTGAATCAAGAAACTGTATCTAGAGAATTCGACTATGCTTTGGTCACTGCGTACCTCCCTAAAGGGGTGTGCGCAGTTCATGCTGACCAGGATAAGCTCACAACGATAAAATTTAGTGATTTTAACCTTGGAGATCGCAAATTTTACAGTATTCTAGCCCTGCACAAGTACTTAACTATCACAAAACGGAGGAACCCAAAGATTGTCCCTCAACAATGGACCCATAACCTTTCTCAGTCAACCCTCTTCAATGTAATGAAGATTCCTCATTTCGGGAGGCATCAGGAAGTGAATGCATGCGTCAAATTGTTGTTGTCCTGCTACCACAGAGTATACTTTTGGTTGTACCGCCGCATCATTGTGGATCCGATTCTGATCAATTGGATCACAAGGCTAAGCATGCAAAGCCCTAACCCGCAGGAGTTTTACCCTGGAAAGACCACAGATCACGTTCTCACCCAGTGAATAAAAGACACATATGGCGATGTAGAGAAGGGCATGTGAGGCTACAAGGTAGCCTCCATCGAGAATGAAGAAGTGCACCTTGGTTTCCAGATGATTGTCGGGAGGTTAGTCTGCAAGAACAGACCCACATAGGTGACTAGATTTGAAGTTGACCTCGCAGGGAAGTGCGTGGAGGGACTACAAATGAACTGGGTGAAGTACCTTGTAAATCAGCTAGAGATTGACTGTAGAGAAGCAAAATACCAAGGGTACGAGTTACACTTTAGTTGGTTTCTCATACACATCGCTTTCATCACCCGAGAGCAACCAGAAGGTGCCATTTTTTTGAAGATCGAACCCTTCGAACCACTGGCCATGAAGTTTTGTACGCTGTGGTACTCCAGTGACATGAACAAGTAGTGACAGTCCAATGTCATCCTCCACACTTATTACAACCAATTAAAGAATGCAATCCAGTCTACACCATGCCTCACACCAAACACACTTCATAGGTTTATACCTTTGATCAAATTCAACGCGGACCGCCACTTCACCTATATCACAACACACACTGATGAGCACAACCAACAACTCCAGTCATACTACAAGTTGACAGAAGAATACTTGGAGCAGATTACCAAGGAATGGTCAACGAACCTCCTTGTTCCAGCGTACCCCACATAAATATCCGACGTAGTAAGCCATGAAGCTATACTGGATACACCTGAACCGAGCAAGACTAAGATGGATGATGAATTTCATGATATCCATAGCACATCCATGAAGACTACTTTGATCTCACCTGTGCAGGGAGGTGGTGGTGAAGAACTATGTGGCACAGAGGTTGAGAAAAACAAAGGTGAGGTTACTCTGCCTAGAAGCCCTCATCCTGAAAGAAAACTAAGGCCACCCGGACTACGTTTAAGACTAACCTCACACAAGACGACTTCGACTTCTTGATCACTGTGCTGAATGATGCCTCACTAGAGATCGTAGAAAGGAAAGAAGCGAAGTAGGAGGAGATATTCAACCGACTCACAGGTGAACTTCAAGAAGTGCAGCAGGCATTCCAGTCCATCCGAGCCATTTCTACTACACCCTTGATGAAGGGAATAGCAAGAACAGACGATGAGCCCACCCAATTATGCTAGATCATCGAGAAAGTCAAAGATCGCCTTTGATGAGCTCAAGAAGACACAGTGCAAGCCACCCAGGCTTTGGAACAAGTATAGATCACACTTATAGTACAATATAAGAAGGATAAACATGAACATATTTCCTTACAAGTGAAGTGGGAGGAGGAGAAAGAACAGTTATAGCAAAGCAAGGACCAATTGCTAGGAGAGAAACTTGACATACAGGAACGAGTTCACAAAGCATTTCACTATGTGACGGTCATTAAAGTGAAAATTGAAGAACGTGTCCCACAATAGGTGGCATAACTTGAATAAGTAATCCAACAACTTCAGCAGTGCATCGCAGATCTGGAACTTCGTACCGTGCCTAATACTCCTCAAGAAGTAAGACATCTAAGGGAGGCAACTTCCCATAGCGCAGTTGACAAGTTAAAAACCTTCACTTTGGAATGTAAGCAGTTGAGCGCTAGAAGTGCCCATACTTATGAGAACCTCACAGAGAACCCAAAATTGCAGACATTAGAGGCACAACTCCAATAAGAAAAGCATCATGCAGATACGCTATAGGCACAACTGAAGGCCTTGACCCCAGTTGAAAGAATGAAGCGATTTCCAAAACAACGCACTACCCAACAACAGGTACACATGCTGCAAAGTAAAGTGATGGAAGTCTTTCAACGACTTAAACCACTCCAAGAGAAAGCATGACAACTGTTCACTGAAGTTGAGAGATAGGTAGTCGAGCTTGAACAGGTTGTCATCATCGTAGAACAATGCATGGAAGGACCAGTAAACGACGCAGTGATCCAGGAGTTCACTGAGAAAGAGGTTGTCGCACTGCAACAGGTCGAAGTAGCTCGGGCCAAGCTTGATACATTTGAAGCGGAGTTGATCAGACCAGAGTGATTCGGGACGAGTCATAGGTGATTGTTGGCGGCCTATTGGCCCTTGACCAAGTTTTGAGGAACACTTGGTCGTATTTGACCGTTTTTGGACTTCGACAGCCTGTGAAAGATGGAGCGTTAGGCGAAGCGTAGATCACGATATCTTGGCCCACTTTTGGGGCCCTTTTAGGGTTTTGGGTTAATGTAATGGGAAATGGATGTCGGCCCATGGGTTTACCCATGTTTAGGCCTATTTTGTAAAGTATAAATAAGTAGCTAAAAAATGTAAGAGGGGGCGAGAAGATAAGCTAAGTGCTAGTAAAGGCTTTGTGTATATTGTGTGACCGACTTGTAGAGATGAGTGAAAGTGTTGTAAGTGTTGAGTGCACGGATTGTAAGAAGGCTCTGTGCTAGATATTATTGGGGAAGGAGGATCTGGTGAGGTGCGCGCAGATCTCCTGTCCTATGCAAAGTACAAGTGTGAACTCTGTGCTGTAACCCGATTGACCAAAGCTAATAAAGAAGAAGAAGACTTTGTGGATGTAGCCCTAGGGTGGGGGTGAACACAGTAACTCTATGTGTTGTGCTTGGTGCTTCGACCTAATGTGTTGGTTTCTTCCCATGTGATGTTCTTGATATGATTATGTTGTGTTCTTTGCTATGATATAGTTAGATAGATCTGCTTTTCTTTGTGCTTCTTAGATGTGTGGGTATAGATTTGACATATATGAAAGTGTTGAGTGCTAGACCTATTTTGTTGTTGCTAAGTACTAACTTAACCTAGATCTAAGTGAATGTTGAGGTGCTCTATGCCATCTGCAGAGTGTCATGAGGGTTAAATACTAATGAATGATCTATGCTAAAGTGCTTTCTAAGAGTAAGAATCACAAATCTTTGTCCTAGCTAAGGTTGCATACACCTGAGTCTTGCAACCACCCCTGCCTCTACCTTGGGTGAGACTTCATCTTCTTTGCAGGTGTTGCCGAAAGGGCCAATAGTTAGGGTTTTTTTGGTACGTTGTTGCAGCGTTGAACCCTGGGTCTACCCCTGTGCCAACATAAACTGACAGTATTTCTTCAACAACTTCTCCATCGGTGTTGTGATCTGAGCATAGCCTTTAATGAAATTTTTGTAATAGCCAGTATGTCCTATCGCAGTGCGCAATTGTTTGACTGAAGTAGGAGGCTGCAAATCAACTATGATGGTGATTTTAGAGGGATCTACCAATAATCCTTGATTGCATACAATATGACCTAATAACACTCCAAATGGTGAAAAGAAGATCCACTTCTTCAGATTTAAATCAATTTGACACTGCCTAGATTTATCCAACATTAGCCTTATACATTCAATATTGTTTTTCAACAAACTAAAGACATTTCAGTCATCAAAAGATGCTTCTAAAAATTTATGCAAAAACTCTTTGAACGCTTCGACTACCACCCTGGAAAAGATCGCTAGAGCATTTTTCAGTCCAAATGGCATCACTGTATATTGGTAGGATCCCCATTTTGTGGAAAATGTGGTCTTGTGGTGATCCTCCTTGGCTATTTGGATCTGATGGTATCTTGAAAATCCATCTGTAAAAGATTATACCTCATGGCCTCCCACATTGTTTAATACTTCATCAATGAATGGTGTAGGGAAGGGGTCATGCAAACATACATCATTCAAATTCCTGAGATCCACACATATCCTGATCTCACCTATATTTTTGTCTTGTACTACCATAGGGCTTATCCACTCTGATTCTTCGACAGGTTCAATAATGCCTGCTTTCAACATTCTATCGAGCTTAATCTTCACTTTTTCCTTATATTTTGGGTTCAATCTGTAGGGTCTTTTCTTGACTGGATTCGCACCTGGTTTCAAAGGTATCCTCATATCTCACATAGGACCTTTGATGCCTTTCATATCAATGAACTTGGTCGGAAAGAAGTTCTGATATTCATGCAGTAACTCTGTAATGTTGTCAATGGTAGCATCATCCCAATAATATCTGATATTGGCCAGCTTGGGTGTCTCCTCTGTCCCAATATTAACTTTTTTAATCTTGATTGGCTGACCAATAAATGGTAGCTCAACTCCCAGTGCTTCCACATCTCTTTGGCCTTCTATTTCAATGATGTTTACCTTCCTGGGATCATCATCGTTGGCATAGATGTTGTAGAAACTCTGTAATTTTTGGAGAGGCGCAATCCATTCGTCCTCTTCTTGTTCCATAGGGAGGCTAGATGCATCTTCAAATATATTATGTCTCACAATATGTAATGCTTGGTCTACTGAAGGATATTCACTTTAAAAAAGAAAGGTGGTTACAAAATTCTAAATCACCTTCCCAGTCTACAGTGATGAGGTGCAGTTCCGATTGAAGGTACTAGTTGATAGGGGTTGTTTCCATTTTGTTAATGAATCTGTGCACCCATTTTTCACGGGGAATGTCACTCCAGGCCTCTTCACAGCTTCACACATGGTCCTTTGGGAAACTTCGACCAATATACCTTACTTCGTAACTTTCTTCTTGTGCTGATAACCGTGTTTTCATCAAAGTTCGACATTGTACCTAGTCTGTAATATTGCTTTTGTAGGTTCCTCACATCTTGTTGGTGTGGCTTTTAGGGCCTCATCCATTGCCAAAAATCGTTGTTGTGTTGGTACACTTGTCTCAAAATCTGGTAGGAAGGTTTCCAAAGGGTTCAGACCATCAAATGTAGGTAAGTTACTCATTGTTGTGTCGATCCAGCGAACTTCTCTAGATAATCTAGCACATCTTATGGTAGATACTTCATACATCTAGTTCTGCCAGTTCTCCAGTGCTTCTTATTAATTTGATGAACACACGTTGTCACTTCACCAGATCAGATTCCCATCGAATGTAGGGTTGATGTAATCATGCTCTTGGATATCAGTTTGTATATGTTTTCTAGTTCATATACATGGTCTTCTTCTCTGATGGGCTCTGTATATCACAAACCCTCATCTAAATCTAAGGGTGCAATGACCCGAAGGCCATATCTTTCAAATGTCATACGTCTTTTCTTCAAATCAACCACTGTGGATTTATCGAAGGCCCAATCAATTCCTAACAGTGCAGGGTAAGGGCGACTGTCATCCACAATTTCAATTACCTCGAAATATGTGAACGCTCTCACTCCATCGATGTCCACAGGGACATGTTCCAATCTGCCAAAGGGGCTGATAACTTGCTGGTTAGCCATCCTAAGCCTGATAGGGGAGTAGATCAACTTCGGTTTCCCCATCAGTGCCCAATTTTGCTTCGTCATGACATTGACCTCCGACCTTAAGTCAAGGACCACATAGTCTATAACCTACTCTCCTATTTGAGCATTCAAGTGTAATTATTTATTTGTCCTTCTCCTTTTTCCAATTTGACGTACTGCCCTATTCAGTAAGGGGTCTATCTTTCCTAGTTCATACCGTCCGATTAAGTTTTGTAGCTCTTGTACAACTCCTTTATCCCGAATCAACCTAACACAGGTGCGTAAAAATTCCATGAGCTTGATTACCTATTTTCCCTTCTGTGATGAAGTAGATTGATCAAATGCCTGAGGTATTCCATATTCTTTTACTTTTGGCTATATTTTTGATGAGGAACCTTGATCCTCTTTGAAATCTTGTCTTTCTTCTTTCTTTGCATCGAAATTTTAGGTCTTCTTTGTAGCCTTCCTAATACCTGAGTCTTTTGCAATCTTTCCTTGAGTCATTCTATACTCTCATGTAATATCTCCTCCTCAAGTGATAACACCGAATTTAGGGCCTTCCCTGCGAGGCTCAACATATATCAATTGCACTTGTGGATTCTGCTGAGATTCTCATTTTTCCTACAGCTTAGCTAGCAGCACAGGGAAATCTTCTATAACATGGTCGAACGAGCTGCAATACTTGTATGTAGTGCAAGGATTCTGACAATCCCTTTCCAAGTGTCCTGGTTGCACACTGTTGTAACAAATGATCTGTCCTCAGCCTCGGCCCATTCCTCCTCCTCATCCTCGTCCTCTGTATCCACCGTGAGGATTGAAATTTCCTCTTCCTAGGGAGTTATACTACAGAGTGTTTCCTTCTTGTTGTGCTTCGCCTTAGATCTTGTGTATGTCCCTCGATATTTCGTGCATAAGGTCATAGGCCCTACAATCCCTATTGTCATGCCCCACAGACTTACAAAATGTGAAATATAAATTTGTGGGAGTCTAAACATACTTCTGCATGTAATAGCACTCACCTATGCGATGCCTATTTCTGCATACTTCGCACCAGGGCAGGTTGACTTTCTTCAAGGGGCTCGATGCTCCTGAGGCCAAATATTCATGGAATGAAGGACAATGTTCCTTATCATGGAATTCTAATCTGCATCTTACACACCAGATATCTTCTCTTTTTTCCTTCCCCTTATCCTTCTTCATATCCTCGACCTGTAGAGACAAACTAGTCAGCTAGCTCAAGATCTGGCTCATACTTGAGATGGATTCTCCCATAGGGGCTGATTCAAGCTTCATAGTGATTTCCAATGCTTCTGCCTATGAAGAAATCTTTTGTTGCATTAGGCGAACTATGATGTGTGGTAAAAGGGAAGCAATGAACCATTATTTATTCTGTTCATATGGGATCTGAAAATTTAATTGTCATGTTAAGGTCTTAAGCCTTTGATTGAACTCCCAAATAGGCTCGGCTACTTTATGCTTGATCTCCTTCAGTTTTGTAATACATTGAGACTCTGACTTAGGTTTCTTGAACTCTGCGATCAACACATTCTTCATCTCGCCCAGTGGCTTAGGCTGCACAATTCCTTGGACAAGCTTCATGTACCATCTCAGTGCACGATCCCTTAGAGTGGTACTAAAATGGGTTCTTTTTACAGCTTCATATGTGACATTCTTAATGTTCCATACGGCTTCACACAGGATCCAGTGTTGATCAAGATCTTCAGATCCATCTCCCCTAAATATAGGAATCCTCATCTCATCTGCCATAGATCTTCCTAGGGTTCTTGACTGAATATGTGGTGGACTAGTATTGACAGTGCTCTAGACTCTTTGGTGAATAGGATTACTTTGGCTGCTTACTACTGAATCAACAGGAAGGATAACAGTACTTACATCGATGGTCTACATGGTTTTTGAGGTTTCAGGTTCTCCTTGTCGAAGCTATTCAGCTCTCCCTTCCTATATTTCAGTGCGTTATGAGTGTTCTTCGTCCATCATATCTGCTTCTTCTCCACTGTAGAAACCCTCTTCCCCATAGTTTTTCTTAAAGAGGTTCTCAAGGTGAACACCTCTGAATACTCTTCCACTATCTGTATGTCCAGCTTCTGTGTTGCTGTTACTATTTGAATTCTTGAAAATTATCCTTTTTCAAGTCCACCTGATCTACTGTATCTTCAAGATGTTCTTTTCATGCAACAACATCTTGATTCTCAGCTTCAGAAAGTGCAAAACATTTCCTCTGGGTCCTTTGAAAAAGTATCTCTTGGCTTGGCTATACGATTCTACTCTGTCAACAACAAACTCAGTGATATACCCTCCAATGGTACTATCAAACCAATGATCTACTGCTCGAGATATGATGTTATCAACTCTCTTAACCTTCTGGATCAATGTTGATGTCCAATCCACAAGAGGTCTAGATCTGATCTCGAACTGGGTAACTTCTAACCTAGCCAACCACTCGTATAGCTCCTAATTGATTCCTCCAAAGAAGATCTCGTGAATGTCGGTGAAAATGTATCTTTGTAGCCAATTTTCAGTACTTAGCTTAGGGTTCTTGTTATGGGATTCAACAAAGTCCCACTCTTGATCCTCTATCCACTTTTGAATCTCAGTCTTCGATGGGAACCAACTTGACATTATCTCATGAAGATTATTGTCCTGGCAACAAAACCATTTGTTGGCACAGGGGCAGACCCAAGGTTCACTCCAAGAGAACACCAACAAGCCCTAACTACTGTCCCTTTTGAAAAAACCTGCGAAGAAGATGTAGTCTCACCCAAAGCAACTATGAGGGGTTTGCGGGATAGAGATGTCTACAACCAGGGGAATATCAAGTGGATCTAATACAACAACAAGGAAGCATTCATATATCCCTCACCAAGATGGATCTATCAGTTCTTGTCTGCACTCTCAGCTAGTAGATCTTCTTTCTTCTTCTCTCTTTCTCTCCCCTTCCTGTGCACTCAGCTCCAGAACTTGATCTTCACACACAGCTGAAGATCCTACAATACAAGAAGGATCTCTCTCTTATCACTTCTTTCTCAATACAATAATATCTCACCACAACCATAGAGCTAGATCAACAACAATATCCTACTAACCCGACCCAGGTCCACTTGACCTTTATTTATACATTACAATACTTCACCGACAACCCTAGGCCGAAACCTAGGTGCAAAAACCCTAGATACCAAAACCCTAGGTGTCTAAAACCCTAGGTCAACTTGACCCATTTTTTTCAGGCTTCGCTAGCCTATCTTTCCTTCCCTCTCGCGCAGTGCTCCAAAGAATCCAACGGTGGATTTTAAAACTTGTTGATTTGTCCTCAATCCATATTCTTTGTTGATATGTCATTGTTGATGTTCTCGTCCAACGGCTTGCATTTTTGTACTTCGCTCCATATTTTCTGCTGTTTTGCTCACTTAGACCCAGTGATAGTTACTGTGTCTTCCGCAAAGTTTGCTTTTCACCTTTTCTTCCTTGTTCTTCGCTTTCTTCCATAACCAAGGGCCAACAATCCCTATCAGAGAGAGAAGAGATGAGAATTTAAGGATTGGGAAGGAATATAAAATTGACTTTACTGACACCACTCGACTCGCTGAGTTCAACTAGATTGCTCCCCAAATTTCGAGTTGATCTTTGATATTTTGAAGGACAACTTGACACGCTTATCTAGGGAGAGAATTTAGGCTAATAGGAGTGCTTAAATATTTGAAGAATTTATGTTCTACTGAAAAGGGAAACTATAAAATATTTGCAATTATTGCCAGTATACTTGATTTGGTGTTCCAAGCATATATTTGGCTCTTATGTTTGTTTATGGTTCCTCCTGAGGCTTCTCCGTACTGATATAATACCAATTTAAATATGTTGGTCATAGTTTGATAAGCTCCTCCAAGAAATAGAGTATCATTGACAAACTGGGAGTTATTTATTCTTCTGACACACCTTGCTATCTTCAGGCCTGGAATGTTTCATGTTCTTCTTTCATGTTCTAGTCTTATGTTTAGATATTCTGCAATGAGGACATACAGCATTGGGGAGAGTGAAAAACCTTGTCTTAAGCCTCCTGTGGCTTGGAAGAAGGGAGAATTCATTCCATTTATTAAAGGGGATATCTAGGGAGTGTTAATACAAGCTCTAATCCAATAAATAAAGGAGTGGTTAAAACCAAATTTCTTTAAAACTTCAAAAAGGAAACTATACTTGACTCAATCAAATGGATTTTCCATGTATATTTTAATGACCATAAATTTTTCTCTATTGTTAAAGATGGAGTGGATTGCCTCCTGGACCAAGGTGATGTTGTTATAGATCTATCTTTTTGTGACAAAGACACCTTGATTTAGAAGAATGAGTCGTGGAAGCAATTTATTTAGCCTGTTTTCTATGATTTTTTCCAGGATTTTGTAGGAAACATTGCATAAAGAGATGGGGTGATATATATCAAAGGAGATGGTGTTTTTTTACTTGGGTATCAATGCTAGAAAAGAAATGTTGGTAGAGCCTCCCATCCTACAGGATTTTTGGACATATCTTATCATGTAGATCAGATTTGATTTGATGATAGTCCAACAATTTCTGTACAAATGAAGATTAAATCCATCTAGTCCAAGAGTTTTTTCTGGATCAAACTTATTTATAACAACTTTTACTTCTTCCATTGTGACCTCCTTATTTCATTCTATGTTTTCCTCCACTTTTATCATGTGTTGAATATGCTCCATGAACTACTTACTAAGATCTTGGTTTTCTTCTCCTTCTTTGGTATAAAGATACCTGAAATGAGAGGTTGCTTCTTTTTTATTTCCTCAAAGGAATTAATTAGGACCCCTGATTATGTCTTTATTTCCTCCACGTTATTCCTGTGTTGTCTAGACTTTTCCTACTTATGGAAGAAGGAGGTGTTTTTATCCCCTTCTTGAATCCACAGGGCCCAAGATTTTAGTCTCCATATTGTTTCTTCATTGTGGAGAGCCTTCATATAATTTTGGAAGTATTATTTCTCCTGCACTATTTGACTATTATTGATGGTTTTAGATTCCATATCTTCTTGTAATTCCTCAAGCTTCTTTTTTCATTTTTCTACTTCTTCCATGGGTTTGTGGGGGTATTTTTTTATCCAACCCTTGATAGTTTTCTTATTTATTTTGATATTTTTTTCCCAAATGAAAATTGAGGACCCATCCACCCAGTTTGACCACACATAAGAGATCAGGGAAAAAAATTCCTACGATTCCAACCAGAGAGGGTTGAATTTAAAGGGGATTGGACCAAGGTTTTATGATTTATGAAAGTAGAGAGCTATTGGGCAATAATAAGAGAGACCCCGTGGAATAATTTGAAAAGAGATATTGTCTAGAAGAGAGAGCAACAAACTATGAATAAACAATATGTCCAGTCTAGATGGTATGTGGCCCACTCGTGTACATTTTTTACTCCACATATATTTTCCTTTGCTAGGGTGGACATAAAAAAGGTCTAGCTCAAATACCATATCTTCCATGTGTTCCCTGAAAGGATCCCTTACTATGGAGCCTCCTTTTTTTTCATTTTGATGAAGAGTTGTATTGAAATTGCGAGCTATGATACAATTTTGTTGAAACCCAACTTCTTTAATCACCATCAAAGACTCTCAACATTCTACTTTCTCCCAATATTTGTTAGGCATATAAATATTATTGATAGGATAGACGATACCTGAGAGAAAATATTTTAGTTGGACCAGAACCTAGTGAGATGATTCCAGTTTGTGTTCTTCCTTGAATACCATGGTGTTCCATATTGTGCAAATTCCTCTTGAATCTCCTTCTGCATTTAGAGATACTCCATCACTTGCTTTCTATATTTGTTGTATTTCTCAAAGGGCCTCTGTTCCTTGCATTTTAGTCTCTTGGATTAGGATAATTTGGGGCTTTTATGATTTGATTAATTTTCCCATAGCTTCCTTTTTTTCTCTTTCTCCCATTCCCCTACAATTCCAGGAGACTACCTTCATTACTTACTTGCATTTTTGGTTTCCCTTCCTTTAGCGGGTTGAGTATGTCCCTTAGATGTGGGTGTTTTTCCTTATTTCCCTTATTTTTTGAATAATTATTCAAGCATGGTCTCGCTTCCCAAATATTCGTCTTGGTTTGCTTCTTTTTCTCTTTTATTTTTATTTGTTTTCCTTCCTGATTTCGATGCTTTGGTGCTTTTAGGGATCTCTTGGTCTGGTTCTTCCCCCAAGTCATCCTATCTTTCATCCTCTAGATCGGGAATAGGGGGGGTCAAACTGGGAGAGGGATCCTCAAGATGGATGAATACTGAATCATTTTTCTTTGATGGGGGAACTGGATCGAGGTTATGTTGGCTTTGAATTGCTTCTGTTGATTCCTTTGAATTTATTGTTTCTACCTCCATATTTTCAATCCCTTCATATATGTTTTTACTGCTTTCTATGTCATTATTCCCCGTCATCAAGGATTTCCCCTTGAGTGTAGAAGTAGGCCTGGAATTTTCTCTATGTTCTTGCGGTTGGGGTCCTGAATTATTTGTAGTTTTATTCCTTTTGGATTGCTACCAATGTTCTTTCTCTTTGTATTCAGGTTGATCTATCTTTTCCTTGGGACAATTTTTTGCGAAGTGGCCATACTCATGGCATGATTTTCATTTGAACGGGATTTGTTCATAGTCGACTGTTTGAATGCAGGACAAGTCATCTAGGGTGAGTTAGATGGCCTCTGGTAAGCATTTTTCCATATCTTATTCTACACATAGACAATAAAAGAATTGGAGACCATCTCGTTGTTCGACACGATCAATGAATCTACTCAGGACATTTCCAATATTTTTTAAGGCTTTTCCATTCCAACAATGGAGGGGGAGGAGGGAAGATGGACCCAAATAAGGACTACAGACATAATTTTATTTTACAGACAAAAAAATGGGGCCCATTTGTTCAGATACATTCCTCTTGAGCCTATGAAATAGGGACCATTTCTAAAAATCAAATATCTATCAAATTTGTTTTCAAAAAGAAATACTTAAAATCCCTTACCACATAAAGCCGAGGACATTTTCCCCTTTATAATTTTCTTCTAGTTATGATCCATGCATTACTTCATTTCTCTTGGAGAAGGCCAAAGACCCATAAATTGTCCGATCTAACCATTTTATTCCGTATGAAGGGAAAACGAGTGGGAGGAGGAGGGATGTGCTAACACCTTCGAGACTTCGTCAATCTTCTTGACAAAACAAGACTGGGGGTCCCTTTCACAGAATTTTCGTAGGAGGTGATGAAGGAGTGAAATGAAGTGATATTGGGAGGAGGTGGGGGTTGCGGGGGGGATCCTCCCCCCTAACTAGAGTCCATGAGAATGACAACGACAAACCACGGGGAATCCTAGCTAGGATTTAGAGCTCCATTTTAAGATTTTTTTATATAATTTATTACCTGTTATTGTGTGCCAAGATTTCATTGTGTGGCTCCTTCTTATGAATGACAAGTGCATAAAGGTCATGCAGAAAATTACTTCATGAATAAGCTATATTATGAAGGGAGTAAGTTAATTTGTACAATTTTTTTTCTTAAATTTGGTAAGAATTTATGCTAAATATCTATACTATGTACATTATATATCAAGGATTTACAACAAAGGTTTTGACTCATTTAAAAAGGGACTTGAAATTTTGAATTTTAGAAAAAATATTATATCATTGATATTGTCTACTTATTTATCCACTCTGCAATAGAATATCACACTGAGGAAATTATGATAAACCAAACAAAATACCGTGTCATGTGCATCACTAAGGATGATGGAGTGATCATGCAATCATATTGGTTAAACATATCCAACCCCTCCAACAACAGGTTCATGAAGACCTTCAACAAGCTAAGTAGAGCAACTTCTTCAGCAAGGCAAGAAACTCACCAAGGTTCAGATTCAACAAAAGCTTCTTCGGGGACTTGACATAATGGAGACCATTGTTTCCTAAGGGGGGAGGATTTGTCCAAGAGAAAATCGGTGGACACCCACGTATTCCACTAGCTAAGAACATGCATTTCCACCTTGGTATTTTTTCTACATCTGTTCGGGTCCTAAACTTTCCAGGCCATTTTGAGGCCCTTAACAATGTTTTTTGGGAACGACAACATCTAGAATTTTGTCAATGGAATTGTTTGGGCCGAACATAATATGTACTCCTTGGGTATACCTTTCCGATGAGGTATGGAACTCTCCAATCATAGATCATATTCAAAAGTTATGCCCTTGGGAAATTGACATACCAACTACCCCCATCGAGGCCCACAAACGTTTTGGCGTTTCATCTTCCAGGTTTAGGGTTTTGGATTTTCTTTATTTTAAAAATGCCTATAGAGACTCATTGTAAAAATCATCCTCATATTCTTGTGAATGAGCATAGCCATCACATCTCTTCTCAGATATAATCTTCCACCATTCTAGCGAGTCGTTCACTCTGTAATTTTAGAGTTTATGTACATTCACTAATTAATAAAAATTGTGCATTATTGTATCTTTGTGTTTATTGCAATGTCTCTACATATTTCATTGTTATATCTCTTCCTTCATTTCGTTCTCAAAATAATTTGGATCATCTATAGAAGAGAATTACCATTTACTTTACTAGATATGTCTAGATCATAAGGTGAAGATGATTAGAGCCCTTATGTTCTGCTACCTCAATCACTTGTTCATTCCCTTGGTACCTTTTCTAATAATATCGTCTACTAAGAAGAAAAATCAAGGAATAGTTACAACATCGTTTGGATGGGATATCCATACAAAATTCTACAGGTATTGGGAAAATGTTGGCTTTGGATACTTATTTCGAATACAAGAACGTTATGGTTTATACAATTAATGATGAATTTAAAGAACGTTATGGTTTATACAATTAATGATGAATTTAATGAACCGTAATGGGTATTTATGGGACATTTTGATTGAAGTGGTCGTTTAATATTTCCTTTGTTGCATTTGTATGTATGATCTCATGGTTTGAGGTGAAGAAAGAAGAAGGTCAAGTTTATGATATGGTTTTAAATGCAAAAATGGAAGGATATGAAATGTAGAACATACTAGTCCATCTAAGTTTAAAATCATTAATTCTTGATGTGTCCAATAATGCATAGGTGTTAGTGTTATTTTATAAAAATGGTTTGGTCGTTCAACTGATGGGGAAGTAATATTCCAACATGGATGTTTGATTAAATTTTCAAAATTTTATCATTTATTACATGTTACTGTGTACCAAGATTTCATTGTGCGGCTCCTGAGTATGAAGGATATGTGCATAAAGGTCATGCAGGAAATTACTTCATGAAGAAGATAGCTTATGAAGGGAGTAAGTTAATTTGTACAAAACGTTTTCTTAAATTTGGTAAGAATTTATGCCAAATATCTATACTATGTACATTATATGTAGGGTTTATAACAAAGGTTTTGATTCATTTAAAAAGCGACTTGGAATTTTGAATTTTAGAAAAAAGATTATATCATTGAGCTTGTCTAATTATTTATCCACTCTGCAATAAAATATAAAATATCACATTGAGTAAATTGTGATACACCAAACAAATACGATGTCATGCACATCATTAAGGATTATGGAGTGATCATGCAGTTAGATTGGTTAAATAGATCTAACCCCTGCAACAACTGGTTCATAATAGCTTTCAACAAACTAAGCAAGGCAACTTCTTCAGCAAGGATCAAATACAACAAAAGCTTTTTTGGGGAATTGAAACAATATAGAACATTTCTTTCTAAGGGGTAGGATTTATCAAGGCAGAAATAGGTGGCCACCTACCTATTCCATTTTCTCAAAACAAGGGTTTCAACCTTAGCAGTTTTTCTACGGTTTTTCGGGTCCTGAACTTCTTGGTCGGTTTTGAGGCCCTAAATGACGTTTTTTGGGCACAACAACGCCCACATAAAAGTCAAAGGCATGGTCTTGGTTGAAAATAATATGTACTCCTCAGATGGACCTTTTTGACGAGGTATGGAACACCCCAAATGGAGATCGTATGCAAAAGGTATGACCTTGGGAAGTTGATGTACCAACTACCCCCATCGAGGCCTGCAAACCTTTTGGCCTTTCATCTTCCGAGGTTATGGTTTTGGATTTTCTTTATTTTAAAAAAGACCTCTAGATCCTCATTGTAAACATCATCCTCATCTTCTTGTGAATGAGAGTATCCATCACATCTCTTCTCAGAGACAATCTACCACCATTCTAGCCATTCATTCACTCTGTAATTTTACAATTTCTGTACATTCTCTCATTAATAATAAAAAAATTACGTTACTGTATCTATGTGTTTATTGCAATATCTTTGTATATTTCATTGTTATATATCTATCTTCATTTATTTCTTAAAATACTCTGAATCATCTATGAAAAAGAATTACCATTTACGTTACTAGATATCTCTAAATCATAGATATCTCTAGATCATAGGGTGATGATGATTAGAGCCCTTGTGTTTTACTTGTTCAATGACTTGTTCATTCCCTTGGTACCTTTGCTAATAATATATTCTACTGAGAAGACAACACAAGGAATAGTTGTAACATCTATTGGATGGGCTATCCATACAAATTGCTACAAGTATTGGGAACGTATTTGGTTTTGGATATTTATTTTGAATACAAGAAGGTTATGGTTTATATAATTATTGATGAATTTAAAGAACCGTAATGGGTATTTATGCGCCATTTGTATTCAAGTGGTCGTTTAATTTTTCCCTTGTTCTATTATGTATGATCTCATTTTTATGTATGATCTCAGGGTTTGAGGTGAAGAAAGGAGGTCAAGTTTATGATACTGTTTTAAATGGAAAAATGGAAGGATATGACATGCAGAACATACCAGTCCATCTAAGTTTAAAATAATTAATTCCAATAATTCATATGTGTTAAGTGTCATTTTAGAAAAATGGTTGGTAAGTTCAATGGATGGGAAAGTTGTATTTCAAAATGGATTTTTGATGACAAATTAAATTTCCAAAATTTTATCATTTATTATCTGTTACTGTGTACCGAGATTTCATTGTGCGGCTCCTATGTATGAAGGACAAGTGCATAAAGGTCATGCAGGAAATTACTTCATGAAGAAGATAGCTTATGAAGAAAGTAAGTTAATTTGTAAAAAACGTTTTCTTAAATTTGGTAAGAATTTATGCCAAATATCTACACTATGTACATTATTTATCACATTTTATATCATTGAGCTTGTCTACTTATTTATCCACTCTGCAATAAAATATCACACTGAGGAAATTGTGACACACCAAACAAAATATCATGTCATGTGATTCACTAAGGATGATGGAGTGACAATGCTTCTCTTACATTGATTGGTTTGTATTTTATGAATTGTTTACGTTGTTTGTTTGTTTAGCCACATTGTTTTTACCTTTATTTGTGAAGTTTGGAGGCTTGTTATTAGTTAACACTAACCTAAACGTTGATCTCATCAGATTTGATATGATATTAGTTTTTTTTTTTTTTTAACTACGTTGAATTCATTTTAGGTTGAGTAGCTTTAGAAAAATGTTGTTTTCAATAAATGGTGGATACTTCCCTCTTGAAATAGAGTAGTACTTTTGGTAATTAATAATATCAGGAATGATATAACTCTGCTTTCACTATACTTAATAGCATAGTCACATCATTCATTATTTCATAGACATTCATATTTAATCCTTTTATAGAATGGTGTGGAAAATAATACTTAATCTCAGTTCCTAGTTCCTAATGAAAATTGAACATTTCTAACCTTTGGAATTATCATTGTACCTTCCAGTCTTATTGAATATGTGGAGGGTGAGCTAGAAAATATCTATAACACTATGTTRCCARTGAATTCATAGAAATATAGGTGAGTTATATTGGTGGATTCAATGCATAATTCAGGATGGGTTTCCTTGAARAAGGAAAGAGCCCTGGAGTGAGAATTTCTTGGGTGGCTACCAAAGGTGTGAAACCTGGAGGGTMCTTAGAGACTCCTAAGTGCATTTGGATTTACTGAAGCCACATTGCTCCTAGAATTCATGGTCAACTTATGTTGGAGCCTTGGAAGGGAAGTGGGACCACCCAAGGGACTGCATTGYAGAGAAGGGGGTACATTCCTTGGGTTGTGTAGGATGATGGGGAATGAGAGACTTTAGGCTGGAATTGTTGCTAGAGTTTGATACCTTGGCTAGAGMACACTTGCATTGTTTGGGAGACAATGGTTGGATTYAGGTAGGTATTTTCTCTGGTGTAGTCACATCCCTAGCATGGGGTGACCTACTATTGAGAGATCCGAAGAAACAAGTTATATGGTTGGGAGGAACGTTCACAATTTAAATCCAATATGTGGAATTTTAAAAGATGATTACTCTATTCTTTGTGATTATTTTAAATGTTATGTTGTTATGTTTTAATGTTTTGAATTATACAATGTTATTGTTGTAGAGGTGTATGTATTTCTTTGTGTGTGTGTGTATCATATAGAATTAAGGATTTTTAATATCACTTGCAAGGTGTATTATTAACACTATGAGAAATGTGGTTATTATGGTAAACTTAGAGGGAAATTGGTGGAATTTTGTCTTCTTATCCTAAATTTCAATGCAAGTGATTTATGATTTCATTTTAGAACATATCCACATCTTGGTTGGTTTATTTTTCATAACTCATTCTATCGATATAAACCCAAGGTTCATCGAAAATATATAATATGGATTCAAGTGACTATTGAGTTGTAGTAATTAATGGTTACTAGGTTGTCATGTTTTGAAGACGTTGTATCTTGAACAAGGGAATAAAAGAGCTTGAATGAATGATTTTTTTTTTAAGGAAGAAGTTACTTGTTTCCATCTTTCTACTTGAAATTTTTATAGAGAATTAATTGCATATATTCCAATAGATATTGAGAAAAACATCATCATTTTCGTTGACATTTTGAATTATGTACCTGATGGTAAAGGATTGAATTTCATTTGCATGTGATTGTGTGAATGGTGAAACTTGCTTGGAGAAGTCTTTGCATGATTGAATGACTTTATGCCTCAATACATAAATTAATGAAATGGTCACATGCTCGAGGAAATATGAAATGAATTGAATGTGAAACTTGGAATCTAATAAGGTAACTATCTAGATTCCATAATATGAAAACCTTCTTGTTGAAAGAAGAGGAAATGATAATCAGGAAACAATCAATATCAGGATGATCACATGGCACTCATAGTATTGATTATCCCTATTGAGTTAGCTTGGGATGACAAAATTAACTGAGTTGATCCATGTGCCATATGGATGTTTTAATGATAATTTTTTCATTAGATGTGATAGTTGGTATTCTTGGTATTACGATCTAGGGGATTTATAATGTTTATGAATCATGATAAGAATGTCCATGATGTTTTATTTATTTGAATTGATTATGTGTTCATGATGTTATGTTATCTTAAGAGCCTATGGTATCTACATATGATCTTATGTGATTTCATTTAATTATGATGATGAAAGGCTATGTCATTGATAAAGGTATGTTATATTTATTTTGATAATATCTCCTGATGTGATGACATCATGTAATTGCATGGAAATATTTATGCTAAGATGTTTTATGATGACATGTGGTAGTTAGCCTATTCATTATAAGTACTTAAAATAAATATTTTGGTAATAAAATAAAATGCTAAAATAATTAGCGATAATTTATTCACAAACCCTTAAATATAATAAAGAATTAAATAATGGATCCTAGGGATCGAATTCTTTACCATGGATGGATTCTATATAAATATAGAGAAGAAGAATAAAATGAATTATTATTTTTCTTAGTCAATTTGAGGACAAGGCTAAGAAGAGCTAACATAGTAGTGGATTGATGGCTTAGAGGCTTTCAATCGTGATGACTGAGAGGTTGATTGGGAGGAGAGTAACTCCTCACACTTTGTTATGACATGCATGATCAAGGATTGGAGTGAAAAAAGTAAGTGTATTCCTTCATTTGTCACTTAAGTTACTCACCACCTACTCCTTCTTATAAACTCTATGATCATAAGTCATGTGAGTTTAATTTTATCATGAAATGGTTGCAAATCATTGTGTTTATTTATGTATTTAGATTTTGGGTCATGACATGTTTCTTCTATAAGTGTTGAGGTGACTCATCACATCAAAACTATCAAAGATTATCAGGGTTCTTTGAAGAAGTTGAAATATTTGTATAATTCACATTTCAAATTGGAGCTAATTCAATTGCAGTTGAATATCTTTTACTTGGAATTGAAGGATAATGATCCCATAGATTTAACATATTAGATTAAATCCATCATGCACAACATTGATGTTTCTGGTGTGAATATAGAAATTTCTATCACAAACTTCATCAAGGCATTTTACCAAACATATTCTCACTATCTTCAATCACTTAAAGCTATTTTCCTATTGAAGTCCCTCAATTTTGACTCTTTGGTGGAGAAAATTGAAGAATGTGAAAAATATGTTGTGAATAAGACAATTCATCCCACTAGAGAGACTGTGCATTGATAAAAAAGGAAAGAATCAATAACATGATTCTTATAGAGGATAAAACAATAATATAGTATGTGTAAATATGCAAATACATGTAGGATCCCATGAGAGAATATCAAAGAAAAGTAGGAACAAAATGAAGAAAAGGGTAAATCTCTTGAATCTGATCATTTTGTTAGTGATATTTGTGAATTAGAAATACTTAGAGATTAATTCATCTCCCTAACAAATTCACAAAAACATTTAGAGATTAATTAGGAAAAAGTAAGAACCTCATAAGTGCACATCTCTATCTCTACAAAGTTTTTGCAATACATCGTATAGGATAGTTAAAGGAGTAAGGACCAAAATGTCCATATCTTCTTCTACAATCCAATGATATTTCCGGTTTTCAACAAATTAAAATTTTCAAGGTTTCAATAATTTCACTTATAACTTAATTAGGAAAATATTAAGGACCCTATGAAGTGAATATGTTGATACTATTTCTCTCATAATTTTGAAAACTTTCCACTCTCATATCACACTTTCCACTCACACACTAAGGAATTGGAAGTTACCTTCTCTTGAGTATGCTCTTCCCTTGCGCCCAAAAGAAATAAGGGAGAAATTAAAAAAATGAAGAGTTCTAAAATTATCCTTCATCACACATATAATCAAACATAAACTGTATCATGACCCCAGTTTGAACCTTCAAATGAAAATATAATCAATACACTAAAATTCTCCTTTGATAGGTCAAAAAATAATATTTTAGTGTTGACTATGATTTCGGGGATAGGAATCCAAAAAATTTCCCATTATCACTACTCATTTGAAACATAGAATGTGTCCAAAGGTTCTTAAAATCCTTCATCTCGAGTGTGTACAAATTCAATGTATGGAGATACTCATGAAGGGGAAAAGGATTAGGTCCCATTTTTCTTTCAAGTCTTCTTAAGCCACCCATATATTAATAAAATCTGACTTGTGATTGTTTTTGAGGATGAGTCCCCTTACCACACTTGAAGAAGGTAGCCTAGTTTCTAAAACATGGAATTTCTACAGAGGTGGTAGTTTTTGGATACAACTACACTTGAGTCATATTTTTTTGGTTGTTGAAAAATTTAACAAGTTCCTATTGAAAACCTCTCTTACTCCAACATCTAGGTATGTTGTTATGTTGTGATTTCCTTACTGCAAATCAAATTAGCAGCTCACAAAACTAAAATACACTTTTTAAATATTCAACTCAATAAATATAGCAAAAGAAAAAAATGGAAACGAAATCATGCACACATAAACACCAATATTTTTGGGTAGATACCTCTGGAAAATCCCCAGAGGGAAAACCAATGCTGAGAATTATTTTATTATGAGAGGATAATTCCCCACTGAGAAAAATACAACTGCAAACAAACTTTGCAAATTCTACACTGATGTGTGGCATATAACTGCATGTGTTTTGATATGTACGTGATTGTTCCTATTGAACACCCATGAACATGCGCATGTCTCCACTAATACCTATGTACATGTACATAAATCCTGTATGGAAAAATGTGTACGACAAAACTCTTCTTTTTGGATTTGCTTGACTGAAACCCACTTACGACATCCTTTGTTCTCTCTTCTCATTGATATGATCTCTATATGGAAGTCCTTCTCCACCTATCCAAGATCTTGAATCATAGTCCTTCATGATCCAAATCTCAGTGTCCTATATCAATCTCTCTCGATCAACCTAAAAAAGATGTCTCAAGTGTCAAGTGTAAGAAAAATTCCTTCTCTACTTATACACTCTCAAATGAATCCACACTAAAAAACTTCCTTCTTTCTTATCTCTATGTGAAATTTTCTTCTCCTTTACCCAAGACTTTATTTTATAATCATGATTTATAATATATTTGTAATGTCCAAAGTGATTGACAGATGATATTACTTCTCACTTCACTTGAGATTTAGATTACATGCTAATTACTTTCATCGTTTTCTTTAAATAACTCAATTAATAAAATAATTAATTAATAAAATCACTTAAATACTTTAATAATTCCTTTAACTAAAGTAAATTTAAGAGTATAAGGATTTGGATGTTTTTTGCATGCTAGACACCAATCTTATGTGGAAATACCTTTCTGATGTTATATGCATCAACATTCCCTCTTAGTGAGGAAGGAATATCCGAAAGAGACACCTAGAATTGGTTCTCCCTTCGATCATGGAACAATTTCAAACACATAATCATTCCCACTGGAATCCCTCCAACCCTACTATTTAGCTACTCCATGAATACTGGAAGTATCAAAATCGATGATGCTACATATCAATGCCACGAAGTTTGAAAACTTCGTCATTGGTTTTCTCTCCCTTAATGTGCTCCTAGAAGCCTCCTTCTCTTTAACATCCATCAATTTCATCTTGTACCAACTTGGTCTCCTGAAAGGACTAGAAGGGGATAAATCCTTATTTCCATCAGAAATTTGACACCCCACACTGGAATTTTTTAAACTCTACTCAACCTTTTGCTTCTCACCCTTCAGAGCCTCTTGCTCTGCATCCTCTGCCACAGACATTTATTGATGATCCAAGATCCCCTTGGATCCTCTTATAGGATATCCTTTCAACCTGTATAACCTGTCTTCTCTAACACCAATGTTGATTGTTGTGTCAAGGATATCTCCCTTTGAACATATGAGTACTTTCCCTCTCTAAAAATTAATGGTGGAACCCCTGCCCTCCAAAATTGAAACAGAGAGAAAGTTATTCTTCATGTCTTGTACATACAACATATCTACCACCTTCATAGAACCTAATGATTCCAGTTGGAACCCCACTGTCCCAAATCCCTCTAAACCACACTTGGCAAGAGTGCCAAGATCCACATGAAGATATGAGTCTGTCTCTAACGAAATGGTGAATAAATCATGTGTCTCCATCATATGATGAGAAACATCATTGTTCAAGCATCGAGCACTCCTTGATTTGGTGTTGGTACATAGGTATGAGAACATTGATAATTCCTTCTCAAACTTCACTACAAACTCATCTAGCCATGTCTCTAATGATTTTTTTGTCTACATATTCCCTTTCCCTTTCTTCTCTCAACACTATGATGCATAGTTCCCATACTTGTGGAACACAAATCACTTGATTTTACTCAATTCCTTATTACTTGGATGTGAGGTTGACTCCTTAATGCTACCCTACTTGTTGGAGACCTTTCCTTTTCCCTTCCCTGTCTTACTGATAAATCCTCGGTTCTCCTCCTCTTCATCTTCCTTCTTTCTTTATTTAGAATCCTCCCAAGTATCTTGATGGATGTAATAATCTCAAAGTCTATGTCAATCTGGGATATTATCCCAAGCGTAAATTCCTTTGAAAAATGGTGCCCAAGACTTGGGAAGACCATTCAATGCCACATTCATGAGCTCTGTGTCCTCTATTTTCTCCCTTATGTCTAGAATTTTATCACACACCTATCTGATACTCATGTTATAGCTTGTAACATTATCATATCTAGCCATATGTATTGATCTAAGTTTATTTCTTCAGAACATATTTCTATTCATGTTCTTGCTCTGGAATAAAATTACCAAGGAATCAAACATCTTTTTGCTCATCTTCTTCTCGGATAGGTGAGGAATTATATGATCCTTCAACGAATAAATAAGGACCCTCTCTTCTTGGGTATCATTCTTGTTGTGAGATTCCAAAGATACCAGATATGTCGGTGGAGTAACTATTTTTTCCACTAACTCCCAAAGGTCATACTCCTTCAACACCAAAATTACTCTTGTTTCCAATATAGGAAGTTGGATGCTCCATCCAATCTATATACAAATCTCAACAGTGTTATTTCCATTCATAAGACCTGATAAAATTCCCTATAAATAACCTGCTACTGAAAACTACCCCTATATCGACTTGTATGGACTTGTACACACCTGTCACCACCAAAACCTACATATGTACATGCTTATGCTCACTGACACTCACATATGTACACACTTGTGCTCACTTAGACCCACATATGTATGCTCGTATCCCTTCTCACAACTTATGTACAACTCCATAAAAACTGCAAAACCCTATTTCTTCCTCAGTACAGTTTTTTCCTTGAAACACATCCTTTGATTTCTTCCTACTGGTTATGGATCTGCTAAAATATTCTATAGATCTGATATATTTTCTATCAACTACTATGGATCTGATATTTGGATTCCCTTCAGAGTATGCACTTTGATACTATGTTGAAAACCTCTCTTACTCCACCATATAGGTATCTTGTCATCTAGTTATTTCCTTACTGCAAATCAGATTAGTAGCTCACAAAACAAAAATACACTGTTGAAATATTCAACTCAATAAATCTAGCGGAAGAAAAAAATGGAAACCAAATCATGCACACATAAACACCAATATTTTTGGGTAGATACCCCTGGAAAACCCTAGAGGGAAAACCAATACTAAGAATTATTTTATTATGCTAAAATCAGGGCTCTCGTAAAAAGGATAATGGCCCACTAAGAGAAATACAACTACAGACAAACCTGTCAAAGTTTGGTCTATTGTACGACACAAAAATGCATTTTTTTCAAGATGAACACACATGTATTTACTACACAACCACATGCACATTATTGTCTCCACTCATGCATGTACAAAAAACTATGTACGCCACAACTCTTCTCCATGGCTTCACTTGAATGAAACCCACTTATAGAAGCCTTTGTTCTCTCTTCTCCTTGATCTGATCTCTAGATGGAATTCCTTCTCCACCTATCCAAGATATTGAATCATAGTCCTTTGTTATCCAAATCTCTCTATAATATTTCAATATCTCTTGATCAACATGACAAAGATGTCTCAAGTGTCAAGTGTAAACAAAAGTCCTTCTCTGCTTCTACACTCTCGACTGACTCCACACTAGCAAAAGTCCTTTTTTTATATCTATGTGTGAAAGTGTCTTCTCCTTTACCCTATCCTTTATTTTATAATCATGAGTTATAATATATTTCTTATCTCCAAATAGATTGAAAATTGAGATTAATTCTCACTTCACTTGAGATTTAGATTACATGCTAATTACCTTTATCATTTTCCTTAAATAACTCAATCAATTAATTAAATAACTTTACTTTAATAATTACTTTAAGTAAAGTAAATTCAAGAGTAGAAGGCTTTGGATGAATTCTTCATGTTAGACACCAAGCCTATGTTAAAATACATGTTCGATTCTACATGCATCAACAGTTCATTTATGACATGATCCCAATACCCCTCATTATAATTGATCATTGTTGGCCCTTGGTTATGGAAGAAAGCGAATATTAAAGAAGAAAGACAAAGTACGAAATGGGTGGAAAGCATATTGACTGATATTGGGTCGAAGTGGTCAAAGAAGTGGAAAACAAGGAACGAAGTAAGGGAAAATGATTTGTTGAACAAGAAGATCGAGGAAGACAGATCAACAAGGAACATGGATCATGGTCAACCTAGCAAGCAAAAAAAACCACCAAAGGTTGCTTTAGAGCACCTTATGAGAAACCAGGGAAGATAGGTTGGCGAAGCCCTAAAAATGTGGGTCAATTTGACGTAGGGTTTTAGACCTAGAGTTTTGGGATCTAGTGTTTCAACACCTAGATGTTTGTCATTGTAATGTATAAATAAAGGTTGAGAGGACCTGGGTTGGTTGTTCATTGTGGGTCATTCCGAGTTCGAAGAGGATTGTATTGTTGATGTCAAGTGATTATTTTTGTTGTGTGAGGAGAGTATTGTGTTATGAGAATACTATTGTATTGTAAGATCTTCAGTTGGGTGCGAAGATCAACCCTGCAGTTGGGTGCGTAGGGAGAGAAGAAGGAAGAGAGAGAGAGAGATATCTGCAAGAAAAGTGCACAGATAGAACGATATGTTTTCATATAATATCAAGAAACATAGTTCTGTGGACGTATCCCTAGGGAGAGGGTGAACCACACATATCTTGTTGTTCTGTGTGATTGATGTTGTGTTATTTTGATTTTTGTTATTCTGTTATTACATCATTGTGCTAGATATGAGATATAGTTCACGCAGTACGCCTAAAGGAGATAAAGAATAACTAGATCTCTTTGTGTTGTTCCTTTGAATCCACTTGCATTTCCTTTGGTTGTAAACACCTGTGTCCTACAACCCCATATTTCTACTTCAGGTGAGACTGCATCTGCTCCGTAGGTGTTTCTGAAAGGGCCAATAGTTAGGGCTTGTTGGTGCACTATTAGAGTTGAACCCTGGGTCCACCCCTGTGCCAAACAATGGTTCTATTGTCGATACCGGGATCTTCTTGAGGGAATTTCAAGGTGGTTTCCATCAAAGACAGAGATTCATAAGTGGATAGAAGAACAAGAGAAGGAATTCACTGAAGCTCATAACAAGAAACCTAATCTTAGCACAGAGGATTGCTTGGGAAGGTATATATTTACAGATATACCCAAGATTTCATTTGGAGGAATTCATAAGGAGATATACGAATGGTTAGCCATATTAGTAGACACCCAGTTTGAGATCATATCTAGACCACCTATGGTTTGGACATCGACGTTGATCAAGAAGTCCAAGAGAGTTGATAACGTCATGTCAAGAACAGTAGATCACTGGTTTGATAACACTATTGGAGGTTACATTACCGAGTTTGTTATTGACAGAGCTGATTCATATAGCCAAGCAGAGAGATATTTATTTAAGGGATTGAGAGGAATTTTTTTACACTTTTTGAAGTTGAAGATCAAGATGTTATTGCATGAGAAGAACGTCTTGAAGATACAATAATTTGTCGTATTGAAGAGATAATGTTCAAGAACTCAGACAACGACAGCGACACAAAGGTGGGACATATGTGCAGTGGGAGAACCATCAGAGATTTTCCTATGGTAAACCTATTTGAGCAGATCCATGAACCACTAGCATAGGATGAAGGGTTCTACATTGGATAAGAAGAAGAGTTATTGAGCGAGAAACATTCATATTTTTCTAGGGCATAGGACGGGAAGACTGAAGAACCTCGCCGAAAAGAGTCAGAGACTTTAGGAACTATGTTGACTGTCGAAGTACGTACTATTACTCCTCCTGTTGTTTTAGCAGCGTTAAGTAACCAGAGTATCAAGAGTTATCAAATCACTCATAGCACTGTTACCAGTAGTTCAGTACATACTCAGTCAAGAAACCTAGGAAGATCTATGGCAGAAGAAATGAGACTACCTATCTTTAGAGGATATGGATCTGAAGATCTTGTTCAACACTGGTTCTTATGCGAGGTTGTATGGAGTATTAAGGAAGTCAATGATTAAGAAGTTCAGAGAGATAACTTTAGTACTACCTTGAGAGACCACACACTGAGTTGGTATATGAAGTTTTCTACAACAACTACACACCCTAAACCGATGAATACCATCAAAACTGTGTTGAGCGCAGAATTCAAGAAAACCATGTCAAAGTCATAGTGAATTGCCACACTGAAAGAAATCAAGCAAAGAGTAGCTGAACTTGTTTGGGAGTTTGATCAAAGGTTTAATACCTTGATAGGTTGGTTGAGTTTTCAAATTTGAGATGAGCAGAATAAGGAATGGTTCATTGATTCCCTCTTACCACACATCAGAGTTCCTATGATGAAACAAAAGGTTTCTTTGCAGGTTGAGGTGTTGGATATTGCCATGAAACTAGAATCAACCCCTATGGGAGAATCTAGCTCAAGTATGAGTCAAATTTGGAGTCAGCTAACTAGCTTATCTCTACAGGTCGAAGATATGAAGAAATAAAAAGGAAAAGATAGAAGAGAAGACATATGGTGTATCAGATGTAAATCAAAGGGTCTTGATAAGGATAATTGTCCCCTATTTCATGAGTACTTTGCCTCTGGAGCTCTGATCCCTTTGAAACAAGTTAGTCTACCCTGGTGCGAGGTATGTAGAAATAAACATCGCCCTGATGAATATTATTACATGCAAAAATACAACCAGACACCTACAAACCTTTACTGCACATTTTGTAAATCTGTGGGGCATGATGAGAAGGAATGTAGGGCTTATGGCCTCTTGCATGAAAGGTCAATAAACACATATCGAATTCAAGGTGAAGTATAGCAGGAAGGAAATGCTATGCAATTTAATTCCCTAGGAAGAGGAAACTTCAACCCTCGCGATGGATTCAGAGGAAGTGGACGAGGTGGAGGCATGGGTCGAGGTCGAGGTCAGATCATTTGTTATAACTGCACACATCCAGGACATTTGGCAAGGGACTGTTAGAACCCTTGTACCACTTGCAGCTACTGCAACTCATTTGAACATGTTATTGAAGATTTTCCAGCATTGTTAGCAAAGCTCCATGAGAGACGAGGAGGAAACCAACAAGTACAATTAATATCAGCAGAACCTCACAAACAAGATCCTAGAGTTGTTGTTATCACTAGAGGAGGCACTTTTACAGGATAATACAGAGTGAACCCATAAAAGACTACATAAGAATCAAGGGCCATAAGAGATGTAGAGAAGACACAAGTGTTTGATCTCACGGAAGAAAAGAAGATGTTTGAAGAGGCAAGAAAATAATTTGGAAGAGATCAGGATTCTTCATCAAAGACAAAACTAAAAGTGAGATAATGTGGAATGCCTTTGGAATTTGATCAGCCTGTATCACCTAGAGAAAGAAAGGAGGTAAGCAAGATTATGGAATTCTTATGTACTTTCATTAATCTGATTAAGGATGAAAGAGTTGTACAAGAACTACAAAATTTAATCAGATAGTATGAGATAGGTAAGATAGCTCCTCTATTGAATAAAGCAGTACATCAAGTATCCATAAAGAGAAGGAAAAATAAGGAATTACACCTTAATGCTCAAATTGGAGATTATGACATAGATTATGGGGTCCTCGACTTAGGATCAGTGTTCAATGTTATGATGCAGCAGACCTTGGCACTAATGGTAAAACCTAAGTTAATTTATTACCCTATCAGGCTTAGGATGGTTAATCAATAGGCAGTAAGCCCCTTTGGAAGACTGGATCATGTCCCTGTGGACATCGACGGGGTAATTACATTTGCAGACTTCGAGGTGATTGAGATAGTTGATGATAGTTGTCCTTATCCTACACTGTTAGGAATTGATTGGGATTTCAAAAATTCCACTGTTGTTGACTTAAAGAAAAGAAGAATGACATTTGAAGGTGATTTCCTAAGGGTCATTGCACCTCTTGATCTTGATGAAGGTCGCAGATACACAAAACCTATCAGAGAAGAAGACCATTCTTATGAACTAGAGAATATATATTAATTGATAGAAAGACAACATGATTACATTAATCCTACACCAGATGGGAATTTTAGCTGGAGAAGTGACAACACATGCTCATTAGATTCGGAAGAAGCACTAGAGAACTGGAAAAACAAAATGTATGAATTTTCTATGAGAAGGTGTGCTAGATTGACCAGGGAAGTTCGTTGGATTGGCACAAAAGTAAGTAATTTACCCACATTTGATGGTTTAAATCATTTAGAAACATTCTTGTGAGAATTTGAAGAAATTTTACCAGTACAACAGTGATTGTTGGCACTAGATGAATCTTTAAAAGAAATGCTAGCAAGATGGTGGGGAACACATAAGAAGAACATCATGGACTGGGTGCAATGTCTCACTTTGATGACAATGCGCTTTTCAGAACAAGTCGAAGGGTGTGAAGTTCGATACATACGTCGGAGTTGTCCGAAGGAACATGTACAAAGTTGTGAGGAGGCCTAAAGTAGCATTCCTCAAGAACAGTGGGTGCACAAGTTCATCAACAATTTGGACACAACACCTATTAATTGGTATCTTCAAGCAGAACTATGCCTCACCACTGCAAATTGGTACGATATGACTCAAAACTTTGTAGCTACATTTTTGTTTGAAAGTGAGTACCCTTCAGTAGATCAAGCTCTACAAGTTGTAAGACATAAAGTATTTAAGGAGGCACCTAACCTCCCTGTTGAGAAAGAAAAGGATGAATTGACTGCACCATTTCAGAAATTGCAAGGCTGTTACAATATCATTTTTGATGAAGACGATGATCCTAGGAATGTGAACATCGTAGAAACAGAAGGACAACAAGACATAGAAGGACCAAGAGTTGAACTACCTTTCATTGGACAACCAATCAAAATCAAGAAAGTTAATATTGGAACAGAGAAAGCACCTAAGCTTGCAAATGTTGGAGATTATTTGGATGATGCCACTATGGATAAGATCACAAAACTAATCCATGAATATCAAGACCTATTTCCAACCAAGTTTACTGATATGAAGGGAATTAAAGGGACCATGGGAGAAATGAATATCCCCTTGAAACCAAATGCAAGGCCAGTCAAGCAGAGACCCTACAGACTGAATCCCAAATATAAGAAGAAATTCAAGATTGAATTAGACATAATGTTGGAAGTAGCAATCACAGAACCTTTTGAAGAATTAGAATGGATTATCCCTATGGTGGTCCAAGATAAGAAGACATGATAGATTATAATCTGTGTAGACTTAAGGAAACTGAATGATTCATGTTTACATGATCCATCCCTACACCGTTTACTTACAAAGTGTTGGATAATGTGGGAGGATAGGAAGTTTACTCCTTCACAGATGGATTTCAGGTTATCACTAGATCAGGATTGCTAAGGAAGATCATTGTAAGACCACATTTGCAACATAATGGGGTTATTTCTAGTAGACAGTGATTCCTTTTGGACTGAAGAATGCACCAACCATATTTGCAGGGGTGGTGGTCGAAGCATTCAAGGAATTTTTACATAAATTTTTGGAAGCATATTTTGATGATTGGACTGTTTTTAGCCTATTGCAAAATCATATTGAATTTTTAATACTAATGTTGGATAAGTGCAGGTAATGTCAGATTTCGCTAAACCTGAATAAGTGCATCTTATTTTTGCCCTTTGGAGTGATTCTAGGCCATATTGTGTGTAAGCATGGGTTGTTGGTAGATCCTTCGAAGATCGCCCTCATTGTTGATCTACCTCCTCCTACTTCTGTTAGATAGATGCGCAATGTGCTGGGACATACTCGATACTACAAAAAATTCATCAAGGGCTATGCACAAATAAAAACACCCATGGAGAATATTTTAAAGAAAGATTGTTAGTTCCAATGGTCAGAGGAATGTCATCAGAGCTTTGACACACTGAAACAAAAAATGGTAACTACGCCCATTCAGGTTTTCCCATATTGGAGTAAGGAATTCCATGTGCATGTCAATGCACCATCTATTTCATTAGGAGCAGTGTTAGCACAACCATAAGTCAGAGATATTGACCATACATTAGCCTTCGCTAGCAGAAAGCTCTCTACAACTGAGATAAATTACACTACCACTGTGAGAGAAGGTTTAGCCATGGTGTATGTGTTGCAGAAATTTCGACACTACTTGTTGGGAGGACATTTTAAGATGTTCACTAATCACTCTGCGTTGAAATACCTAGTCAACAAGCCATTTTGGGGGGGAAGAATATGCAGATGGCTACTGTTATTCCAGGAATATGATTTTGAGATTGTGATCAAGCCAGGAAGAATGAACAAGGGACCTGACCACTTGTCTAGGTTAGAACATGGAGAGAAACCTACTAGTTTGCAGGATACACTACTAGATTCATAGTTACTGGCCATCATAAAGGTTGATGATCACTTCACCCAGATAGTCCAATTCATGTCAACAGGAATGGCACCTTGCGGACATACAATAATTCAGAAGAGATAGTTGGTAGTGCATGCTGCATATTTTTCACTTATAGTTGGACAAAATTTATAAGATGGGGCCTGATGAGATCCTGAGGAGATGTGTTATGGAGGAAGAAAGACCATTGGTTCTAGAAGAATCACATGAAGGCATCGCAGGAGGACACTATGCAGGAAAAGAAACAACGCAGAAGGTTCTTAGAGTTGGCCTCTGGTGACCCACTTTACACAAAGATGGTAAGGAATACTACAAAGCCTGCGATGTATGCCAAAGAGTTGGGAAACCTTCCAGAAGAGATGAGATGCCTTTAGCACCTCAACTAACTTTACAGGCATTTGAGAAATGGGTAATTGATTTCGTGGGACCTATCAACTCACCCGGGAAGCGCATAGGAGCGAGATACATCATCACTGCGACAGAGTATTTGACCAGATGGGAAGAAGAAAGAGAAATCAAGGACTATAGTGCAACTACAACTACACGATTCATATTTGATGATATCATAACCATATTTGGATGCCCGAAGGTCCTTGTGAGTGATCAAGGTACACATTTTATTAATAAGACTATTGAAGCCTTGACTCAAGAATTTGAAGTCCGCCATTAGAAGAGCACTCCATACCATCCGCAAGATAATGGTATAGTCTAAGATTTCAATAATATCTTGGAGACAACGCTGACGAAGATTTGCAATGTAAACAGGGATGATTGGGATTTGACAGTACCAACAATATTATTGGCCTATAGAAAAACTTTCCAGAAGCTGACAATGAAGACTCCCTTTAAGTTGGTTTATGGTCTAGAAGCACTTGTACCTATGGAATATTTTGTTCCTAGTCTAAGAATTGCAGCATTCATAGATATGGATGAAATAGGCATTGTGCAAGACAAACTTGTGCAGTTGGTAGAATTGGAGGAAGGAAGATTCATTGCAGGATTTCACCAGTAGGTACAGAAGGAACGAGAGAAGGCCTACCATGACAGACATATCAATAAGAAATCCTTCAAGCAAGGAGATCTGGTATTGGTATATGACAAAAAGTTCATGAAGCATCCAGGGAATTTCATGACAGATTGGCTTGGTCCATATGAGGTTTCCTATGTTACAGAAGGAGGAGATGCGCAGTTGAAGACTTTGAAGGGAGAATGGAAGGAAGGCTTGGTAAATGGGAGTTGGTTGAAATTTTACTATGACAACCAACTGCCTCGCAACTCTTAGTAAAAGCATAAGAAGAAGGGTCTAGGTACCAGGTGTAGTTGAAACTGGGTACCAGAGACAGAAAAAACAGTCTGCACAAGGAAGTGAGGAATAGAACAGAGAGCACAGGTTACTCTCATAGTCTGAATACGAAGAGAAATAGAAGGTTCAAACCTGCAGTGCCTCGGGACGAGTCACATGTGAGTGTTGGGGGCCTGTTTTCCATTCATTATGGAAGAAAATGAATATTAAGGAAGAAAGGCGAAGTACAAACTGTGCAGAAAGCACATTGACTGAGATTGGGTTGAAGTGGTGAAATATGCGGAAAAGAAGGAGCGAAGTAAGAGAAAACAAGTCGTTGAATGATAAGATCGAGGAAGACAAACCAACAAGGAAGATGGATTGTGGACAACCAAGCAAGCAGAAAAGACACCAAAGGTTGCTTTGGAGCACCTCATGAGAAAGAAGGAAAGATAGGATGGTGAAGCCCCAAAAACGCGGGTCAAGTTGACCTAGGGTTTTTGGATCTAGGGTTTCAACACCTAGACGTTTGTCATTTCAATGTATAAATAAAGGTCTAGAGGACCTGGGTTGGTTGTTCATTGTGGGTCATTTAGAGTTTGAAGAGGATTCTATTGTTGATGTCGAGTGATTATTATTGTTTTGTGAGGAGAGTATTGTGTTGTGAGAATACTATTGTATTGTAATATCTTCAGTTGGGTGCGAAGATCAACCCTGCAGTTGGGTGTGTAGGGAGGGGAGAAGGAAGAGAGAGAGAGAGAGAGAGATCTACAAGCTAAGCGCACAGATAGAACTATATGTTTTCATATAATATCAAGAAACACAGTTCTGTGGATGTAGCCCTAGGGAGAGGGTGAACCACATATATCTTGTTGTTCTGTGTGATTGATGTTGTGTTATTTTCCTTTTTTTTATTATGTTATTGCATCATTGTGTTAGATCTGAGATATAGTTCATGCAGTAGGCCTAAAGGAGATAAATAATAACTAGATCTATGTGTATTGCTTCTTTGAATCCACTTGCATTTCCTTTGGTTGTAGACACATGTGTCCTGCAACCCCCTATTGCTACTTTGGGTGACACTGTATCTGCTCTGCAAGTGTTTCTGAAAGGGTCAATAGTTAGGGCTTGTTGGTGCGTTGTTAGATTTGAACCCTGGGTCCACCCCTGTGCCAACAATCCTTCATACCTTCTCTAGTTATTTTACAGTGGATCCAAACCCCATCATTGAAACTATTGGAATTCCTAGTACTTTTATTTTAAGAAGAATAATGTTAGGTCTTTAGGATATGTGATTCTTATTGTTTACACCCTCATGCAGAAAATTTGATCATATAAAGAAATTTATTTATTTAGTCTGAACTAACAATATTGTTGCATTCACTAGCTCAATTGTTTTAGTTTAATTTGTATATTTTTCTTTGACTAGGCCACTTGTTACAAAAGCACATTTTAGTGTCTTCTCCTTAAAAACACACATTGCTCACTAGTCAGGAACTCTAGGGGACCCTTTGGCACCATATTCTTCCTAATTCCTGTGAGAAATACTTCTAGAATTTGTAGGTATGATTGGTATTTATACATCATTAGTTAGAACACTCAAGTGCTCACCTTCAAGTGTATCATTTTCAGGCTCAACCTTACTTGGATCATCCTTATAAGGTTAATCTATTCCTAGCAACCCCTCTAGAAGATATTTTCCAGTGGGAACTAGCTCCCAACAGTCAATTCTAGTGGAAGATGTCCCGCACCCACCCTCACTACCCCTACCCTCCGCCCCCCACCATGTATACCTAATATTCCATATATGGATTTTCTCAATCTCCCTGATTTGACAAAGCTAACTAATGATCCTATTTTTCACAATCCAACTTGGCAACCCATGACCCAAATTTCCTTGCACATTCCCACATTTAAGGAAAATCCAAGTTAGGAATCGAAAAACCATGCTATGACCTTTCATATTCAATGCTCCTTTAATAGCATCACTAGAAATTCAATCCCATTAAGACTCTTTCATAGAAATTTCATTCAACCTTCTAAAAAATGGTACATTAATGTAATAGTAGGTTCATGTGACTTTTGCATCATTAGCAAGCACATTCTTGACCTTTTTCCAACTACATGTTCTTCATGACACTAGTTTGGAAATATTTATTGGTTTCTCGTAGACCACCACCATGCATATCACATATCACTTCCATGAATGGTGATGTAGATGTATTTTATGTAAAATTTTTGTCAAGGATGAAATCCTCCTGGATTGGTTCTTGAATCCCATGTTTCTTCTGATTTCAAAATATGTTTCTACCACCATTCCCTAGACTTAGGACCAATCTATAAACAAATCCTAACACTTTGATCTTGTCTATGCCCAATCAAGACATCTCTATACAATCATCCCAAATTCCCCTCTTCCTCAACAAATTTAGCAAGAGAAACCTAGGACATCACACTCTGCATATAATTTGATTGGGTCCATGACCAATTCCAACCAATATTATGGACCCCCCTCCTCATTTGGTACCAATAATTATGGTAATCATTATGGTGCCCCCCCCTCCTCATATGGTACCAGCCACTATGGTAACCACTATGGTGGATCTTCGTCATGTGTAATAAGAAAATTACACATTCCTTCTAATGTGAACCACCCTCCTCAACCTCAGGGAGGTCAAAACACATCAAAACCAAGACCCACCATTCCCTGTGAAGGTATGTAAGGTCCTCCACACATCCAATGACCCCCCTACAATTGTAAAAACTTTGATGGTTGTGCATCCACTTCATATAATTTGTATGGGAGTCCTCCACAGAATAACCCATACTACCCATTCCCTAATTCTCCAGAACTCAACACTACACCACCATAGGCCCAACAATAGGTTGGTGTCAACTTTATTCAACCCTTAATATCTTAGTAGTTTCAAGCATTTGAATATATGAACTTGGTTAATACCTTAAAAAATGCTAAGACTAAATAATGATACATTAACCCTTAATTGGGGCATATTACATTAGTATTGTCATTTTATTTATGTCTTCTTGGGTCCATTAGTTGTAACTATACCCCCTATTCTCCTATATATACCAAGGAGACCTTTTCATTTGGAGTCGTCTTGTATTTGCAAATTCATATGATGTATAAGGAGTTTCCCCCCTAAAAGAGGCTTATTATATGAATTTATCTCCTTTTCATGGAGTGGAGTAATTATCCTGAGGTTTTTATTCTATTTTGATATTTGGTTCTTAACATTTGGTATCAAAGCTAGACAATCCTCAGGACTAGCTTCTTCAAAACACGTCTTCTTGGAATTTTCTCTACAAGCATTTTTCTATAAGATATCGGGATATGAAATTACTATGGTGTAGAGGAGACATATAGATCTAACTTGGGTCCAAATTTTAGATATTGGTTTTCTATATTTTTGTAGATACGTTCTTTCCAAGTTAGGTTTTTTCACTAGTCTTGAAACTAGTTTGAAACATGTATTCTTGGAATTTTTGCTCCCAAATTTTTTCGGACTAGTTTCAGGTTCCAAATTTTTAATATTATGAAGGAGGAATATATAATTTCCTCGTTTTTAAATTTGATACTTTATTTGGTTTACTCGGAAAGTTATTCTCTGAGGAAATTAGGGTTTTTGGATGGTCCTAAATTCGGTCTAAAATAAGTGTTCCTAGAAAACCTGTTATATCTAAAGCTAAAGACATACAAATTGAGTGAGACATGTTCCCTTTGTTAGGGTATAGACCTAAGTTTTACTACTGCAAATTTCAATTTCATAAGTGAAGATAGTGGCACAAGGCAGGTCATATAAGTTCACTCTCCTGAAGGGGAAAAAATCAACACATCTTGGGAAAGTTATCATAAAATTAACTTGGAGAATACAATATTGGTATAATATGTGGGGTTAGAAATAAGACAAATCAGACCTAAATTTAATACTCATAAGGGCCAAAATTGCATAACTACAACATATGAAAGGTCGGCTAGCAGAACAATCTCCAAATTAGGGTTTAAAATGTGTTGTTATTTTTAAAGTTGGATATCTTTTGACTAGAAGATTCAATTGGGGTGATTCAAAAAGTGGAATAAAGTGGGATAAAAGGAGTATCATGTAAATTGGATAGAAACTTAGGGATTTTAAGCTAAAAAAATATTATGACGTCTCTAAACATAGGAGTTGTCGTTATTTGTCAGCACTACAACCCGGGGACAATATGGTTCTTCCATGTACCTAGAGTATATCGGAAGACCCCTTTTGAATGGTTTCACATTAGACAAAACTACTATAGATTTGAGCTCCCACATACCAGACATATATCAGGAGACCCCCTAGAATCGTAAGACTAAGCGAGTAAACCATTTGGTTTTCTTGTTTCTATAGTACACCAAGAATAACACTCGGGGAGATCACTCTCTAGTACCTGGGTACTTGGATAGTACAACTAAGGGCATGGTCAAGCCTCCTTATTTAGTTCACTGATATATCTTGTTGAGTACTATTGTTGTACCTCGCACATATATCATAGAGCTATAACACTTGACACTCCCTTGTCTGTGAGGACCTCTACCTAAGCTAATTAGGAATTCCTACTTGCAATGATACTTGGCCAACATGCCACCAAAAAAGGTAAATTCTACACCAAATAATCCTTCACACAGTCCTACTTGGACTCTTGATGAAGGTGAAGAAATGAGTAAGGACATAAATGATTTACAATAGAAGGAATTAACAAAATATGAACTACAAATTATGATGAATTAAAATTAGGCTAAGATGGAAGTGATAATGGATACTAATATGGATGGTTTAAAAGGTGAGATCATGGGAGGGTCGATTTTTTTTAATAGAGAGGCCACATGGAATTGACAATGTATCCCATGTAATTCATGATGAGGACACAAGGAAGGTGAATCAAGACTGGAGAAACTCTAGCTTTGGGTTGAAGACCAACCACTTTACTCAGATCGATATGAGGAAGCTTGATGGCAAGGATACAATCACATGGATACTCCATATGGAGAAGTTCTTTGATCTACATGATCTGCCACACACACACAAAAGGTACGAATTGTGTATTTATATTTAGAAATCAATCAGTTTGTGTGGTATTGATGGATTTGTTCTTGCAAATCACTTGTCACTTGGACAATTTTCATGGAAGAAATGATAACACACTATGAGGATACAAGGAGAAATACCTTCTTCATCCAATTGATAAATCTCAAGCAAAAGGGTTCAGTTGTAGAGCACATTGAGAACTTCCAAATATTCAATATAAAAGTAATGGATATTCCATATGAGCACATGATTGGTGTTTTCATAGGAAATTTAAAGGATAAAATTGAACATGAGGTTCTCCTTTCAGAACCCAAATTATTAGAGGATGCGTCAAGAGTGGCAAGAAATGTTGAAAGTAAAAATTTGGATATGGCTACTAGAAGTACCACCCCTAACATCTATCAAGACAAAAATGTTCCTTCTTTTAAACCACCTCAACCTACAAGGTTGACACCTCAACAATTGGAGGAAATAAAAGAAAAAGGTTTATGCTTTAATTGTGACAAAAAGTACAATAAGGGGCATAAGTTTGGTGAGAAGAAATTATTCTACGTAGATTGTGAAGAGGAATAAGACCAAGAACAAGAACAAGAACCATCTCAAGATGAAGAGGAAAAATATATTTCTTATGAAGATATTACTCCCACCATATCATGTCATGCATTGGCTAGAATTATCACTCCTCAAAGCCTCAAGATCGAAGGATATATCAAAAAGAAAAAGGTAATAGTGCTAATTGATTCTGGTAGTACTCATATTTTCATATAGTCTAAATTAGCCAAAGCTCTCAATTTCTTTATATATCAAGTGCTAGAGTTTCAAGTAATGATTGAAAATGGAGGAACTATCAATTTCTCAGGAAAATGCCATAAGATCAATATTACTATGGGGGAATATGTAATGAATCGTCCAATGATTTCTATACCCATGGGTGGTGTTGATGTCGTACTAGGAGTCCAATGGTTACAATGATTGGGAATAGTGGTTTCTAATTTTCAAGAACTTTTCATGAAATTTTCATTGGAGGGAAATGAATTTAAGTTAAGGGGTATCACAGGGAAACCCAATAAGGCGGTAAGCTCTAATTGCATGAAAAAATAATTGAAAAAGGGGCATTAGGGTGTAATTATACAACTATGCTCACTAGATGCTCAAACATCTAGGCCATGTATTCCCCTAGATCTACATGCGATCATTGATAACCATTCCAAAGTATTTGAAGAAATTCCCATAGATATTCCACCTACTCATGATTATGATCATTCTATTCACTTAATTATTGGGATTTTTCCTCCTAGCATGAGGCCTTACAGATACCCTTATGCCCAAAATAGTGAAATTGAGCATATGGTTGAAGAAATGTTAGAGACTGGCATTATTATACATAGCCAAATTTCTTACTCTGTACCTGTGGTAATGGTACTCAAGAAAGAGTGCTCATGGCACATGTTCCCAGATTATAGAGAGCTCAACAAGCTCACCATTAAAGATAAGTTTCCCATTCCTATAACACCCCAGGTTTTGAGCCCCATATTAAATAATGTATTTGTTAATTGTTGAGAGGCCAGATTTCCCAAACAATCAAAAGAGGCCAATGTTCCTAATAAATGTAATGGTTTGATCATTATTAATAATAAATACATTGTTGGCTACTAGATGGAAAAGGACAAGAGTTATAGGGGGATATGATTCCACAAGAGAGGGTGCTTGAGGGGCTAAGCATTTATTTTATATTTCATTCTCCTTTTTTTCTTAATTTAGAATAACAGTTATGTGAGATTCTTGGGAGAAGGCCATGAGGTTCTTGATTCCCAAGAATTTCATAAACCCATCCCCAATATGTTGGGGGGTTCATCGCATGTTCTCTTCTCACTCCCATTCTCGCTCTCATTCTTCTTTTGGTCACTCCACCTGTTCATGCATTCATTCACGCTCATGTTCATTGTTCACACCTCTCATGGATACTTCACTCCATTCACTCTCTCACCACACTCGTCTTCCTCATTCGCGTTTGGATTGGGAAGGGGAAACAAAATGTTGAAGAAAAACCACAGTTTTGTTGGATATAGAGACTATTGGTTTAATATGACCATGAATCAAGACCTTCATGTCTCAGATGTGTAGTTTGTGTCCAGTTTTATTCACTACTGCGAGCCATGAGAGTCTGAGCATGGAGATTCTAGAACAACTGCACTATATCCTTGGAAGGAGAAGGACTTCTTGAGGGACTGCATGGCAGAGAAAGGTGAGGGTCCATTATCTTGGGTTGTGCAAGCTGGGTAGAAGAGAGCTAGGTACTTGGATTGTTGTGGGTGTTGAGAAGCCCGTGAGAGCTTGAGTGCTGACTAGTTTGGGAAGCCGAGTACCACTCTAGAAATGTCCTTGTGGATTCATAGCCCTAGCTCGGGGGTGACATTGTTGTTGAGACTTGGAACAACATTGTCTATGGTTGGGTGGAACGTCCTTGGTCTATAGAGAGTTGATGGTTTTCTTTTATAAAAGATAAGTTCTCTCTGTCATGATATTATTTACCTATGTATTATTTATCCCGATGTGTATTTATTTATCGTTGAATTCAATGTATTTAGAGTATGCAAGATTGCTAATTATGGATGTGCATGTCATATGCTTCATTTTTTTTATGTTTAGCATGAATATTGATTGATGAATGTAAACATTTCATGCATTCTTTATATCTAAAGTTTGAACAGGGTTTGAATTAGTCCAGAGAAGGGACTTGTGGTTAACATGCCCAGCCTGTGAGTGGTTGGGTACGTTACAGATTGGTATCAAAGCTACAGGTTGAAACACCGAGATGGAATGGGTTGGATATTTTAGACAAGATCTCGTTGTTGAGATCGAGTTAGTACCTTGAAGTCGCGAAGCTTAGGACGAATGGCATTGTAGATATCATGCAGAAGCCAGAATGTCAGAGATAACTAGTAAGGGATTGAAGGATCATGACCATCCCTTTCAAATTCGGGAACAATCGCCACTGTAGGATAAATTTTAAATTTGGACCATTAGATCTGTTTAGGAGAAGACAAATCCTTCATAGTCGTTAGATCTGGAGAGGGTAAGGGGTCATTAATTACCTGAGTCATTTGGACTTCATTGCTTCGACAAATGTTAGGTCTTTGATGAAAAGGAGGTAAAATCCTCGAAGCTTCGAAGTCCCAGAGTGAATCTACACCATAGATCAGTAGAAGGAGCACTTGAATGTTGGATTTTTCCAAGGATAGATCTGGGTCGTTGGATCATGCACAGATCAGGAGGTGAGGCACAATGGAGAAGATCAGTTCCCAACCATCAGATCTACGCACAAAAAAGCATGAGTCATAGATCTCATGATAGTTCAAAGGTTCGACACTCTGGGAGAAGAGAGTCCTTAAGAAGCCAGGAAAAAAATCTCTCCAAGTCCCGAACTCAAGAGAAAATCATGACCGTTTGTTGTCTGGGACGTGTGTCTGTAGATTATCAAATATTAGGTGTTTGGGAGTTTTGATCCTTGTGTTTCTTGGAGAATATTTCTCTGAAGTCCCTAAGTCCAGAACCAATCTAGACTGTTCATATTCGGGGACACATGTCCGAATATTAGAAAGGGTTTAGAATTTCAGCATTTGGAAGTTCAATGTGGGGTGATTTTCAGTAGCGAAATCCCCCAAAGTTTTGAATCTATGGGAAGCGACTATTCGATAGTTCATTGTTCGGAAGAAACTTTGTGTTGAGCCGAGAAATCCTCTGAAGACCAGAGCTACAAAGTGTCAAATCATGGATTGTGACATGGACCTCCCTTAGGCATGCCACATGTCATCTGGTATTGTACTTTTGACAAGTCTTTTTGTACCAATAGTGATATGACACTTGTCACTCGACGGTGGGGCCTTGTGTCACCACCTTAATTTATGACATATGTACTAAGTGGACCCTAGAAGTCTCAGAAGTTCAGAAGTTCAGCATTCAGAGAAAATGTAGGAAGAAGTTGAAAAATCCTCTGAAGCTCGAAGCTTCTAAGTGTTGAAGTGACATGACATGATGACATCACCATGAGTGACATGGATCAATTTGCTAGTTCTACATTTGGGAGAATTGTTGAGTTTTTTTGTGAAGTTCTCTGAAGTCTGAAGCTCTAGAGCACATAAGTGTTAAATCCTTGGAGAGTGATAGCTCAAAAGTTTTCTAGTTTGGCGTTCAGAAGAATTAATGTATTATGGTGTTAAATCCTCTGAATC
>JZKD02S2435324.1:0-41295 GCA_000966675.3 Picea glauca
TAACTTTGCGATGACCTTATGATAGTACAATCAAAGTAGTGCCTAAGTAATGATTATTCAAGAGTTAACCCTAAGGAAATGTAAAGACCATGCATTTTGACCATAAATTCGAGGCAAAGTTTCTTGAAGGGTGAGTATATGTAACACCCCATATCTTGGCTTTAGGAAGTTAGAACATTATTGTTTACTCATCTTAGTAATTTAATTATTAACACTTGTTTGGGCTCAGTTAGATTGGGATAAATATTTGAGATATGTACATCTGGACGTAATTATGTATTGTATGATATTACTTTCGTCGTTATATGTTCACGATGTTGATCGTTATGTGAGTTGGTTAAACATGTAAACATACATTTATTAATTGAAAATTAATACATATATGGATTCTTATACGAAATTGTGGTGTATATGCATGGATATGAGTTATTGGTGAACTAAACTACAAGTTCATGAGCTATGTGATAGCCAAATGACTGTAGTGTTGAGGTAAATTGGATGTCATAGACATAAAAAAGATAGAGTATGCTATAAGTTTCACTTATTATATATTCCTATGATATGTGGTAAGTGTGGTTTTGACAGGACATACAACTTGCCCATATTGGTTGTTTGATGACATGAATCTAAGAACAATAGTTGCACATTATGGCTTGATGTAGGGTGTTGACCCTAGTTCTATAAGGAGGGGTGGAGGTATTTCCCACCATTTACTCTTCGAAACTTAGAGTCACAGGAGGGTTGTGTGAAGTCATGTTCCCCTAGACGTGTGATAGAAATTGTGAGTTGCTTGTTGGGGAAGCTTGGTCGATATGTATGACACTTCCACTTACATGTTCTATCTGGAGTTAGTTCAATATAGTTGATGCTCCAACTTAGTCCAACAGAGGAAAGGATAGGATGGAAGATGGAAGTATATTAGGAAGGAAGGATGATTTGATGTTAGTTGAGAAAATTGTTATGGGATTAGTCGTGTCACTCTTGATTTCTCACTTGGTTCCAAAACACTCATTATGATTTAGTTTTTGATATTCTAAGTGTGATGATCAATTCTTGATGAATTATTGTAGTTTTGTTAGTTATAATTACTAAATGATGCATTTGTTGTCCTACATGCCTTATTTTGATCATATAGGAACTATGTGCTAGAGGCATTGCTTGTTTATCATTAGCACGTATAGGATTTGTGCCCGCTAGCTATCCACATTGTAACACCTTGTTTCCCCCAAATTTTTAATTAATCCTAATATAGGAATTACCATGCTAAAGCATGATGAAAATGTGAATGTATGATGTGAATGGACCTTATGACGAAGGTCGATGAATGTAATAACATTATGAATTTATATTGCAGGACTGCTGAGAGGGGATGTGCATAAAAAGAGACCATGATGGCGGTGGAAGGCACCTGGAAAGGTGGCGTTAACTTCCACCGAGAATTAATACTGTATTTGGACTCCACTGGCCCGGAGAACCAAAATTGGCTCGCTGGCCCCGAATTAAATGTCTCGCAAGCTGGTAGGTAGATGGCTTAATGAGAGATGGGGAGGTGAACCGCCTATCCGTAGAGCCATCATGACTGACCAGCGCGAGGAAAATCGCACCACACGCAACCTCACAAGACGATAAGGTGTGTGGTAGAAGCGATTGGGGGGGGGTAGACGCGAGGGGAGAACTCTGGAAATACGCAGAGTGAGTGATAACAGAGAGGAATGATTGCAACCTTCACTCCTGGTCACTGGCAAATAGAGACGTAGTCTCACATCATCGTGGTCTCAGCTCGGGGGTGGCTAGTGGTAAATCCGTTGGGAGTCGCTAAGCCTACGGTTGGGTGGAAACGGGCACCCCACTCAGCAGTTGCATAACCCCTGGTGTTATTTCTGATAAGTGTTTTTCCTCTGGCATCTTGAAATATATATATATGTTTATTCTGATGAATTATGCCCATAAGCTGTGAAACTGTGAATGATTTCATTGTAAGAATGTCTGTAGGATGTTTTGATCAATACTAGTAGATGCATGTTTATAATGGAAAGACTACGTCTGGATTATGTTTTCATAAATCACTATTTATATGCTTACCAACCTAACTCAAACCGCGTGTCTGATTTGCGGGAGAAAGGTACCCTTATATACCTCAGGTAGTACCCTGAGTGGATCTCCCCATAGAGATACCTTCCTTGAAAAGCCCATCAAGAACTCAGAAAGTAAATGCGAAGGCGTAAAGCCTTAGTAACCTTGCATGACGAGAAACGATCCTCTTGAAAACCCAAGATGGTAGCATAAGGATGGAATATCGAATCGACAGATGAGATTCCGTCGGAAGATCGGTGGTCACTCACGACCATCAGATCGGAAGGAGAAGATGGAGTGTTAAGTGCCTTAACCTTGATAGGTGGTGATCAACGGATAAGATTTCATGGGGGAATCTGCGGTCACCCACGACATTTAGGTTAGTAGGAGAAAGTAGGGAATTAAATGCCTTACCACTTTGTTTTCCTGTGTCTTCATGGGTAGCGAAGAGTTTAGGACCGTAGATCCCCAATGTCCATGAGAGTATCCAGACCGTGGATCTTTCCACGTTCAGGAAGTCGTGGGAGATCCCACAAGTTAGGAAACTGTCTGAGTCGTCGGATCTCGGCTGAAAAACCCAACAATGAAAAAATATTTACCATGTTTCCGACACTGTCAAATAATCCATGGGTACTAAATTTTTTTCAAGTCCCAAATAAAAATACAGTACAATAGGGCAGAGTTTCCTGCAACTAACCCACCCCAGTTTCCAACACCATAATTTTGAGAAACATAATAAAGCCAACAACCAATATTGCATTGAATGATGGTTGTAGAATACCTTGTCAGGCTGTCAAATTGATAGATCCAATTTGCTTATTATTTGCAAATAATGCAAACAAAATAATAATACCAAAGAATTTTGAATAAAAAATATTAGAGAAACTAAAGATCCATGTGATGTGACATAAACCCTTCAACTCAATGCTTGAATGCAGTACCATATCCACAAGTTTAATCAAGACTCCAAAGATAAATTTAAATCTCAATATCAGAGGTTGCCTTGCATTTTAAAAGAATTAAGTAGCCAAATAGGAAAGATAAATCACAAATTTTGCAATAGAAACCATACAATCAGTATATAATATGTGATTTACCTTTAAATAATTTTGCAATGCATGGCCTACAAGAATCTTCACTTTGATCAGTTCCGATACATCTTTTTAAACACTCCACAAGTCCTTTTCTATATAAAAAAATATGATTGATCTTTATAAGTGTAGAAGTAACTGGTAATACTTTCCTAAAGCACAAAAAGAAATCATCAAAGACATTTTGAGCTAACTTCGGTACAAATTAAACTTGATGGGAAGTTCAATATTAGCTTTTAAATCTCAATTAGAAATGAACTTCAAAAGGAGTAGACAATGAGATGTCATTAACAATGCAAAAACAAGAAACCCAAGTCTATCAACTTTTGTATACCTTAAATTGTGAGCAAGCTTCAAATAAGTATTAGTCTGTGATAAGATTCAAGGGAAGAACATGATACCAAACTAATATATTGAAACATTTTGTGGTCTAATCTAATATATAAAAAATAGATAAATTCCATCAAAAAAATTGATGAATGGGAAGAAAATAAATCAGCCAACCTTTCTTCGGGTGATGGGCTCGAACTCCAGAAATATTTGATCTGAAGTCGGAAGCAACCTCTAGTGGAAAAACATACTCATCATATATGGCATTTCCCCATGCATTTACCCAAGACATACATTTCAAATAAATCTCTCAAAATTATGAAAAATAACAATGAATGGAGAAGATGAAATGGAAAACGAGAAATGATCTTATGAACTTGCAATTTTTGTTTTTCAACATGTGATAATTTAAATATCTACAATATTCTCTAGATATTTAAAAATTGATAGTGTCTTCACCATATAAAATTTTGCATGTGTAAAGAGACAAAATTTCTCCAAGGACGAATCTATCTTCTTCGTTTTTTAATCATCTCATCCAATTGTTTTCTATTTAAACTTGAAAATACATGTCATGATAATAAAAAGACACATACAAAATGACCAATTCTCAAGGACAAAAGAAAATGTACATCCTTGGAGTAGTTAGCACACCTAACATATCCCATATGAGCAATGTCCAACTACCTCCTCCAATATTAAAAGGAATGCATCACATATTAGGCTTAATAGTGACAATATGTTTGTGAACCCAATAAGTTAGTCAAATGGAAATCCAAGTTGAATAGCTAATGACTTTAATGTCAGAAACAATCATCCATTAAAAGAATTTCCATAATTAAATGTTTTCTCCATACTTGTTGCAATGACCAACTTCTTCCTTGACATCTACTTCTAATTGGTAAATGGATCTGAATTGATAGGTTTATACATCCTGTGAAAATCAATATGTACTCGTTCAACAATCTTGTTCTTTCTTAGATTAAAATCCATAGAGACGATGCCTATATGCATGAGTAAGATTAGTAGTATAATAGATGTCTGAAATAATCTCCCATACAACAAATTGATTGGCCATGGTACCCAACAAAGTTAGGATAATTAAAGGAATGATAAATCTTGTTGTAACATTCAGTAGCATATCATTTTAATGACAAGCCCATTAAAGAAATAAGGGAAATTTGATGAAACTTGGACATGATACTGTTGACAAAAATTGTCATATGACATAAACTACCACTAAAATTCTACTAGCAATGACATGTCAAACAAGCTCATCTAACAATATATTGGCAAGTGTTGAAGCAACATAAATGGTTAGAAGCTTCATCAATCATATATTTTCACACCATTCACATCATATAGTTTAAAATATCATATGGTAACTCAACCTATACTATAAGCAATAATCAAACCCATATTATTGTGTGCATATACACCCTTTACTTATCATTCATACAATATACTAGTATATTGTACTAGTCTTAAGGATTGCAATATGCAATTTTATATATACCTTTTTCCAAGAGAACCCACCCCACTGTTATAACCCTAANCACAATGTCTCCATGACATCATCTTCTAAGTTTTCAAGATATGCTGGATCCACCATTTTTTCACAAATTCACCTAAAAATGAAGCAAAGACTACAAATGGTGTTTCACACTATTTTTGGTAGGACATGATGTAATGCTATTGGAAGGAGTTGTTGCATGAGAACATGTAAATCATGTGATTTAATGTTATGAAACTTAATCTCTTCCATATATATATGATTTCTAATATTTGAAACTTAAGCTCTTCTATGGTGAGTACAATCCTTTTCTCCAGGTTGTTGAGGATAAATGGGCAAATCACTTGAACCGTCCATCATAGGTCGCTTGTCCAATGCATTCACAAATGAAAGAGATTAATTTTTCCCAAATGTGTTATGGGTTCCCAGAAGAGTTTATGAAACTATAAGGAGTAGAGAGAATATATCATATTTTGTGGTAACAGGTGGCCGATCTTCATTTTTCCCAAATATGTTATGAGTTCCTAGAAGAGTTTTTGAAACTATAAGAAGTGGAGAAAATATAACATATAAAATATGGTAACAACAATCCATGAGTTTGTGAAACTATAAGGACTAGAGAGAATATAGCATATAAAATATGGTAACAACAATCCATGAGTTTGTGAAACTATAAGAAGTATATATAATATAACATATAAAATATGGTAATAACAATCCATAATAGAAAATAGATAGTGATATATAAAAACATAAATAATAATAAATAAATCAAATTACATAAAAAGAAATGCGGAAAGGGTTAATAGTTTCATATACAATACAAAAATGAAGGTTGCCATGGTATTGTGATGGTCATTTACCAACATATATGTGAAGTGTCACATTAGCAAGTTCCATTAGTATAATTGTACCAAAGTAACAACAGAGAAAAAAGAAAATCAGTCTGATAAATATTTAATTACCCTATCTTTAAATTATTAAATTATATCACTAATGTATATATATTCTCCAGCCATAAACTATTCTAACCAATAGAGAGTAATTCAGTTCTCAGATATTGTCCAAAGCTACAGTCTTAAGACTCTTGTGACAGACTACATAGTGAAATTGTAATGTAATCTGTTAGATATTTCTATAGAGTACTGCAAAATTTCCAACTTCCACCTGTGTTTAAGCCTTGAAATTACATTCATAAATATAATAATGAAGTATTTTTTACATAAATTTGATACAAAAGTGTTCGAAAGTCTCATCAACATTATTTTTTGAATGTATATAATGTATTTGTCTACTATAGTCTATTACACTCTCCCACATGCTCAAGCAATTATGTTCTCTATTTTTCAAGAACCGAGCCTTCCTAAAACATTAGTACTTACTACTGTGACACAAAAAAACTTGGCAATCTCATAAGAGTTCTTATCATCCAAAATGGTTCTAAATATAAGAAAACTAGATTGGTAGTCACAAGAAAAGACCCATGTCACATCATGTATACTAAATAATCAACCCATAAGACAAATTTTGGGTGCCATATAAAAAATAGGAAATACAACTTAGTCTTAATACCATCATAAGAGATATGTGTAGACTCAATCCACATGAGATGATAAAATATTAAAACATTATAATGAGCTAAGAAATAATGGCATTGAGAAGAAGGCAAGGAAGCAACAACTCAAAAAATAAAGGAAATAAGAAAACACCAATGCTAAGGGTTTTTTTGGGAAGGAAAAGCATATCAAACAATCGGAAAACTCATATAAATAATAACTCATTCAACACTCTAAAAAGGGAAATAAATATGTAGAAAGAATTAGGTTAAAAAGGCTGAACAAAGATGAAACAAGGGTAAGAAAATGCATCTGGAAAACATGAAAATGGCCCAACAATGAAAAAATATTTACCATGTTTCCGGCACTGTCAAATAATCCATGGGTACTAAATTTTTTTCAAGTCCCAAATAAAAATACAGTACAATAGGGCAGAGTTTCCTGCAACTAAGCCACCCCAGTTTCCAACACCATAATTTTGAGAAACATAATAGAGCCAACAACCAATATTGCATTGAATGATGGTTGTAAAATACCTTGTTAGGCTGTCAACTTGATAGATCCAAATTGCTTATTATTTGCAAATAATGCAAACAAAATAATAATACCAAAGAATTTTGAATAAAAAATATTAGAGAAACTAAAGATCCATGTGATGTGACATAAACCCTTCAACTCAATGCTTGAATGCAGTACCATATCCACAAGTTTAATCAAGACTCCAAAGATAAATTTAAATCTCAATATCAGAGGTTGCCTTGCATTTTAAAAGAATTAAGTAGCCAAATAGGAAAGATAAATCACAAATTTTGCAATAGAAACCATACAATCAGTATATAATATGTGATTTACCTTTAAATAATTTTGCAATGCATGGCCTACAAGAATCTTCACTTTGATCAGTTCCGATACATCTTTTTAAACACTCCACAAGTCCTTTTCTATATAAAAAAATATGATTGATCTTTATAAGTGTAGAAGTAACTGGTAATACTTTCCTAAAGCACAAAAAGAAATCATCAAAGACATTTTGAGCTAACTTCGGTACAAATTAAACTTGATGGGAAGTTCAATATTAGCTTTTAAATCTCAATTAGAAATGAACTTCAAAAGGAGTAGACAATGAGATGTCATTAACAATGCAAAAACAAGAAACCCAAGTCTATCAACTTTTGTATACCTTAAATTGTGAGCAAGCTTCAAATAAGTATTAGTCTGTGATAAGATTCAAGGGAAGAACATGATACCAAACTAATATATTGAAACATTTTGTGGTCTAATCTAATATATAAAAAATAGATAAATTCCATCAAAAAAATTGATGAATGGGAAGAAAATAAATCAGCCAACCTTTCTTCGGGTGATGGGCTCGAACTCCAGAAATATTTGATCTGAAGTCGGAAGCAACCTCTAGTGGAAAAACATACTCATCATATATGGCATTTCCCCATGCATTTACCCAAGACATACATTTCAAATAAATCTCTCAAAATTATGAAAAATAACAATGAATGGAGAAGATGAAATGGAAAACGAGAAATGATCTTATGAACTTGCAATTTTTGTTTTTCAACATGTGATAATTTAAATATCTACAATATTCTCTAGATATTTAAAAATTGATAGTGTCTTCACCATATAAAATTTTGCATGTGTAAAGAGACAAAATTTCTCCAAGGACGAATCTATCTTCTTCGTTTTTTAATCATCTCATCCAATTGTTTTCTATTTAAACTTGAAAATACATGTCATGATAATAAAAAGACACATACAAAATGACCAATTCTCAAGGACAAAAGAAAATGTACATCCTTGGAGTAGTTAGCACACCTAACATATCCCATATGAGCAATGTCCAACTACCTCCTCCAATATTAAAAGGAATGCATCACATATTAGGCTTAATAGTGACAATATGTTTGTGAACCCAATAAGTTAGTCAAATGGAAATCCAAGTTGAATAGCTAATGACTTTAATGTCAGAAACAATCATCCATTAAAAGAATTTCCATAATTAAATGTTTTCTCCATACTTGTTGCAATGACCAACTTCTTCCTTGACATCTACTTCTAATTGGTAAATGGATCTGAATTGATAGGTTTATACATCCTGTGAAAATCAATATGTACTCGTTCAACAATCTTGTTCTTTCTTAGATTAAAATCCATAGAGACGATGCCTATATGCATGAGTAAGATTAGTAGTATAATAGATGTCTGAAATAATCTCCCATACAACAAATTGATTGGCCATGGTACCCAACAAAGTTAGGATAATTAAAGGAATGATAAATCTTGTTGTAACATTCAGTAGCATATCATTTTAATGACAAGCCCATTAAAGAAATAAGGGAAATTTGATGAAACTTGGACATGATACTGTTGACAAAAATTGTCATATGACATAAACTACCACTAAAATTCTACTAGCAATGACATGTCAAACAAGCTCATCTAACAATATATTGGCAAGTGTTGAAGCAACATAAATGGTTAGAAGCTTCATCAATCATATATTTTCACACCATTCACATCATATAGTTTAAAATATCATATGGTAACTCAACCTATACTATAAGCAATAATCAAACCCATATTATTGTGTGCATATACACCCTTTACTTATCATTCATACAATATACTAGTATATTGTACTAGTCTTAAGGATTGCAATATGCAATTTTATATATACCTTTTTCCAAGAGAACCCACCCCACTGTTATAACCCTAAATTACTCTACATATGCATACCTAGAATTTGGCCCTCTTACATGCATTTTTTGCCAAGCCATCACTGAGTTGCTCTTTTAAAAAACCAAAATTTTGAAGATGTACGTGCCCTACTCCACTACTGCCCATGTACATATGCTTGTTGCACCACTACAACCCGCGTACGTATGCATGTTGCACCACTACAGTCTGTGTATACTTGAAAAAGTCACAAAAATTAAAAAGTTGCAAGGGATTCGTTGAGATTACGGGCTACTGGGTAGTTTCCCAACTAATCCATCGCCTACAACCTGTCACCCAACCAAATAACCATCCTTTTGTCATATAAAGGAGGTGTTGGGGTCTCATTCCATATATAGACATAAGAACAATGAAACTCTGCCTGTTTCACATCCCCTCCTTGTCCCAAGCATTTGCAGCCCCTTTTGTGAGAATTTCCTCAGAATTCCCCAATTTGCCTTCATTCCTCCATCATAAACCCATTATACTTCCCAAGAAGAAGGTCGAGAGGAGAATCTTATCGGAGATGCACTTGGAGCTTGGTGAAGAGGAGACCAAACCAGGTTCGTGGAGAAGTAGCCGACTTTGGTTGTAAGCGATCATTGTATTATCAATAAAAGAAGTACTTTTCCTGTCCCAAAACATGATGTGTTGAATGTTTGCATTTATTTTATGTTTTTATTCTAACATCTAACCCTTATTTATGTATGAAATGTATGCTTGTATCTTTTTGTTTGTTTGTCTTTGAATGAAGACCAGCCTTCGGAGGAGGTTTGCAGTCAGTAGAGCCTTCAAACACGAGAGGATCGTCATCAGATGCAGAGTAAAGGTACAATTACCTGATCCTTCTCATTTTTTTTTTCTTGCATAAGTTTGGGGTATGTTTGGGGTAGTTAGAAAAGTAGGAAACTTTTAAACAGTTATTGATCTTCCTACATTGTAAAACCTGGTGTAGCCATAGGGGGGTTTTTCCCGTTAGCAGAATCAATGACCATACTGGGGAAACCTCTAGGGTTTTAGGGGTTTTTTTGGGTGTTTGATTGGTTTTATACCTTTTGAGTTTTTGTTGAGTCTGATGAGTCTTTTAAGGGGATTCTGGTCACCTGTTGGTGCCATACCAGTTCTCCCTACCCTTTCAGTCTATCTGTTTATTTCTTTTTTTGAGGAATTATAGAGGTGTACGCACCCTGCTGTGGGACAACACACATACATACGTGCCTTTCTTTATAGACAACCCACGTACATATGCAGGATGCTTAAGCATCAATAGCGTACATGTATCAAGAAATTATTTTTAAGAAGAGGCAGTCAACCTCTTCCCTGATTGAATTTGTACTTCTCAGGGTTTCTTGATTAAGTTCAGTGTCTCTGGTTTTTACTGACATAGCTTGGGTTAGATGTCAGCTTGCTTGTCTTTTTAAAAATTTCTTGTGTTTGATTCTGAAAGGGTTTTAGGTGAGTCTGTGAGTTTGTTGACCAACCTATTTGGTATCTTTAGTGACTCCCTGCGATCCTCAGTGGGCCGGAGGTCAGTTCCAGTCTTGTCTTGTATTTATTTCCCCCCTTTCATTTTCTTTAAAGGAAAAATAAAAAGTTTTATTTCAAGTTTTTCTTGTTTAAAGCATTTCCAAAAAGAAAAATATTTTTTCGTTTCTTAGTTTGGTAAAGTAGTTAGGGTAGTTATTTTACCTGAAAGGAAAAAGAGTTCAATTTTTAAGTTCTTTACTGATTTCTTATAACTTAAGTATCTCGTAGTCAAGTGAAATTTCGTTTTAGGTCTTCTTTTTAAAGATCTTGAAAAATAGTTAATTATGAAAAGTTGGTTTAAAGAGTTAGTTGCAAATATTTATTGTTAACTAGAAGTAATTTTTCTTCTAGAATGTTCGTTTATTTCTCCTCTTTTCATCTCTCATACACATCACTAGTTTCACTGCCATATCCTTTGAGTTAAAACAAGCCATTTAAAACGAACGCTAATTTAAAAATAAATTGACTTTTATGTTTGTAGGGTCAATCAACTAGTTTAGGTATAGAGCCTTGAATTAGGTTGGAGAGGAAACTCTTCAAGGCTTATAAACAAACATTAGAGTCAGAGCTAGGGAGTGTAAAATTCCAGTGACGTGAAAATTATTCGGGAACACTCTCTAACACAGGGGATAAATACAAGGTCGCGTGAGGAAAGGTAGTGGAGATAACCCCTCCAAAGCCGGACCAAGCGTAGTGGGGAACACATATTGAGGATTTGTCATGGGATACTATCACTCACAATTGCCTACGGAGCTTCGTGGACCTCGAAGTCGTTCGAGATCCTCAATTGTCTTCCGGACCAATTGCTCTCAATACCCTCGGTAGGTTTCAGACTTGTTATCCTTCTCATTGTTGTCCACCCGACTGTTGACTGTACCCGCTTGGTGGCTTTTCACGAGCTGGCAACTTAGTTTCCTTGATTCTAGAGACTTACACAGGTGACTATGGGGGTATACCATGGTACCTAGGGTAGACGTCAGGCCACGCTTTGCAGAGTATACCCAGAGGGTGCTTCCGTGTTCGAGTTGCATTTGCACCGGTAAGTTTCTCTAGTGTTGGATGGCATAACTGTTCTTCCAACTAGATAGTGTTTGCTTGGTTTATCTTGTAGGAAATTTTCTAGTGTGTGCTTGGTTTTAAATGTTAGTTAAAGCCTTATTGTGTCGTTGATATTTTCACAAAGTGGAAGATCAAGAGCTCTGTCGGTCACAAAGGCTTCAGGGCTTGCCGTCGATTACATTGGATCCACCATCGCCACTGTTACAGTGAACACTTGACCAACAAGGGTCATTCGAAGCGACCGGGCCGCACAAAACTATGCCCAAGACAACTTCGAGAGGAGAACACTCGAATTCAGAGGAACTCACTGTTTCTAACCTTGGAGCAGAGGCTCTCGAGCTGGTTAACCCTCTGATCATCGACTTGTCGGCATCAATCTTGGTACAAGTTGTCCCTCCAAGGGTAACACCTCACGAGCAACATATAGTCTTACAAGCAGCTATGGAAGCAAATGCTACTACTTCGTTAGGGAGTCCTCACACTTCCTCAACGACTACCACCATAGGGGGTATTATGCCTCCTAACCCCCCTTTGCCGGTCCTGACCACAATGGTCTCGACCACCTCTACTTCAGGCAGTGGTCTGATACCTTCATCGGAGGCGACCACTGCTCCATTCACACAGAGTGCGACGGACCCTCCATTTTCATATGGGATGCCCAGATTTGATACAAACTTCGTCCTTATCTACTCCACCCTACATACCATGGGTCTGGGGGAAGGTAACTCAAACGCTCCCTTGTAAGTGTCCATGGGGGGCACCTCAGCCTCCTATAATGCTATCCCATACGGTGGGGGTCATATACCTCCTTCGTCCCCCTCACTTGGAGGTGCTTTCCAGCCACCCCTCAGGCTGAACATGAACTATAGCTTGTTTGGACCAAGAAGTTTAGGACTGTATTCTTACACCTTATCGGTGGGATCCATGTCATTATCTTTGTTCGGTGCATTTGGTAATAATGATTTTTCCTCAGCTTACATCATGGTTAGGGGAAACCCTGGTTTTGGACAACAGAATCCTGTGCAGGGTACTATTACTACACAGGGGGAAATTGCAAGAGTTTTCTCCTCACAAGGACATTGGAATCCTTAGCAGGGATCAGTTCCCTCGTCAGGGATGTCGACTAGGGGAAACCCCTTCCATGGTTAATGGAACCTCGAGAAAGGATCAATACCTATGCCCGTCATATCGACAGAGGGAAACCCTTTCCATAATCTTTGGAATACAACACAGGGAGAAATCCCTGCCCAACCCTCAACGTCCAATTACGAGAATCAACCGATGATATCCTAGCAAATGCAGTTTCCATACGCTAGTCAAGGACATGGTGTCTACCAGAACCCTAGCCAACAACCCAACTTTTCCTGGCAACCTGGTGCCAGTCAAACTCCAGGCTCCCTTTTTCCTGTACATAGTACCCAGCCCAAACTACCGTTTATAGCAATGTTAGATTTTCCAAACTTGTCAAGGTTTCTTAACGACCTGATTTTTCATGATCCACGTTGGCCTCCTATGCTGACTAAGTTTCCCTCAGATATTCCAAAATTCAAGGGTAAGCCTGGCGAAGATCCAAGTGATCACATGAAAAATTTCCACCTATGGTGCTCATCAAACTCGTTGCAAGATGACTCTGTACAGTTGTGCCTATTTCAACTCACTCTTATCGGGGGTGCCGCGAAATGGTACATCGAGCTCGACTGCTCAAAATACTCTTACTTTAGCGATTTGGCAATGGTTTTCATAAACCATTTACAACTGCCCGTGAGATACGATGCTGAAACTGAATTGTTGGCCAAATTTGAGTAGACGAAGGCCGATCATATCTCAAATCACATCCAAGAATAGCGACGCTAGAAGAGTTTGATTAAGGTACAGGTCCCACCAGCTTTCCTGCTGGAGTGGTTCCTGAAGTCTTTGGTACCTCATTTATCCAAAGATGTTTCAACATCGGGAGTGTTTTCAGAGGAGGAGGTGATAATTAGAGCACAACAACTCGAACTGATATACTCTCAATCTGGCTTACTCTATGAGATTTTTCCAGATGCTCCATGGTCCATCCTTGAAAAGGCCAGACAAAATTCTGGACCACATGCCAATGGTATAGTTGGTTCAACATAAGCAAATTCCACTGATCATATGTCAAATCAATTGCAACAATTGTTGATACAATATACAAGGGCTAGCTAGACCTCCAAAATAGTTGTTCCCCCTACCCAAACGTCGGATGTACACAGTGTGTAGTCGACAAACCTGAAGGCCAACCATCAGACTGAAGGGAAGAAAAAACAATGAAACAAGAAGGTTAAGGGAGACAAGAAACCCAACAATAATGTTGGCAAGGGAAACATAGAGAAGAGAAAGTCAAAGTACTCATGTAACCTTTGCACGAAATACCATCCAACTCACCTGTGCCCTCGACTTGCGGAGGCCCAGAATTTATTGGCACAACAACAAACTATTGTGTTAATGAACCCATTTCCACATGGGAAAAATATGAATCGATCCTCTTCGAGCACAAATGGGGGAAGTCAGGGACCCCCCATGTCTTCTAGTAACCCCTTGTCCGTGAACATTTATATGATGAAAGATGACACTTATATAGTGACCAGGGCACATGATTACAGAATGCTAGAATCTGTCGAAAAGGGTAAACAAGCCACAAACCCACCCGTTCCTCTCCAGATTGAAAAGACGATGGGAGAAACAATGGCACGCATTCTGAACCAGGCGTACAAGAAATATTCCCATAATCCGAATGTGAGGGTCACCCAAAATTACTCTTTGGTGGAGGATTTGTCACAAACCCCTTATGCGATGTCTGCTTTGGAAGTCCTCTAGAGCCGCCCTACCCAAAGAAAGGCTTTGTTGTCTAGATTGGGATCTGATGAGACTTGTAATCCAGGAACGATCATGCTTGATATGATCGAATTGAAACCTGGTCTCCCTTACCACATTGTGTTTCAGATAGTAGTGCCTCACCCCACGAAATATTTCTCGGAATATCTTCCGCATGGTGGTTGATGAGGGTGCCTCAACCTGCGTGATGTCGTTGGCATGTTGGAAGGCCATTGGCCAACTTATTTTGTCTTCATCACATACTCTACTTACTACTTTCGACGGTCGTTCTTTCAGACCACATGGATTCATTCCTTCTTTCCCCATGCAGTTAGGAGGAAAGACCGTGTGCATCGAAGTTGAAGTGGTTGATGCGCCTCTCGAGTACAACCTTCTGTTAGGAAGGATTTGGACTTATGCAATGCATGTAGTGGTTTCCACATTCTTTCGGGTTTTGTTGTTTCCACATGAGGGCCGAATAGTAACCATTGACCAATTGTCCTTCTCTAGGCCCGACCCTTCATCGGGGGCATCCATGGTCTCAATGATTGATAAAACTTAGCCTGACGTCGTCGACGTAGGGGTTAGTTTGTGCCCACCGTTCATGGGTACTTTCAATTACCCGCTTCCTTCTGGTGATGTCAAGTTTATATCGACTGCCCCCGACTAGCCTAGGGCTGAAATTTTTAAAGTGTCGTCATTCCGTATGACTTACTTTCATGATCTGTGGACTCTTCCTTCCCCATCAGCCTCGATGGAAGGGATAGGGCATCCTGGCATGGCCATGCCATTTTCTACAGTAGAAGTTATGTACAGTATTGTCTAGCAAGCTTCAGCTGACCCCAATTTGACTCCCGCACAGTAGTTAGATCCAGTTCTCGAGCCTATTTAGGCTCAAGGTTACCTTGCCAATACTAATTATTTAGACTTGGTATTTCCCTTAGATGCGGCGATTCTTGAGGCATTGACTATTCCAGACAGACCCTGGGATGATCTCCATAACAAATCTTATTTTCTCCCAGATTTAAGAAGAATAGAGGCAAAAGTATTCGTTTTGACTATGACTAGAGACATGTCTTGTCTTGTTAATCCTTTGGCTACGCACACAGTTTATGCCAAGGGTAATATGGAAAGTATCGCTGAAATGATACCTATAGATATCTCCAAAATACCTAGCATTGTCGAGAATGTTTTCGTCGGAGTGGACTGCTCCCCCAAAGAGATTCGAATCTATACAGATTTATTTAAGAAATTTTGCGATGTTTTTTTCTGGTTTTACGAGGAAATGCCATGCATTGATCCAAGAATCATTGAACATGAGACAACGACTTATCTTGACACCAAGATGGTCCAACAAAATATTCATACAGTGAATCCTCAGAAAGTAGCAGCTATTAAGGGTGAAGTAGAAAAAATGATTAAATTTGGTTTTATCTACCCCATACAGTTGACGCAATGAGTGTGAAATCCTGTTCCGGTTAACAAAAAACAGGGTACAATTTGTGTGTGCATGGAATTCCATGACTTGAATAAGGCCTGTCCAAAGGATAATTTACCTACCCAATTCATTGATCATATTGTCGATGAATGCACATACTGTGAAGTATTTTCTTTCATGGATGGTTTTTCAGGATATAAATAGATCCAGATCAAACCTGAAGACCAACATAAAACAACTTTTATCTATCCGTGGGGCACATTTTCTTATCGTAAGATGCCTTTTGGCCTGAAGAATGTTGGAGCCACTTTTCAGTGGGCCATGTCTTTTTCTTTCCATGACCTTATAAATATAGTTGAGGTTTATCTCGATGATCTAGCATCACGATCTCATAAGAGAGATGATCATCCCGTGCACCTTTGACTAATCTTCGAATGATGTCGCTAGTATCAGATTCACTTGAATCCTAACAAATGTAGTTTTTGCGTGACATCGGGTCATCTTTTAGGTTTCATAGTTTCGAAAACAGGCATCATGGTCGATCCTCTGAAGGTTGAGGCAATAGTTCAGTTTCCTCCCCCGTGCACAGTTCCCTAGCTTCAGAGCTTATAGGGGAAAGTGAACTTTCTTCGACGTTTTATAGAAAACTATGACGAGATCACTAAAGGGTTCATGTGTTTATTGAAGAAGGGAGTCCCTTTTTGTTGGGATGAATCCGCTCAACACTCTTTCAAAGCATTGAAATGTACCCTCACGTCTTCCCCTCTGCTTCTACCACCCAATTATAATAAAAATTTCTTATTGTACTTGGCCTCTGCAGAGTCGACCATCGGTATGGTATTGGTTCAAGAGGACGATTTTCTTGAAAAACACATGATTTATTACCTGATCCGATGCATGGTTGGGCTGGAACTCAACTATTCCCATGTTGAGAAGCTTGCATTGGCAGCAGTGCATGTTGTCCAATGATTTTGTCATTATATCCTGCTTCGCAAGACCACTGTCGTTGTCATTGTGAATATGTTTCAATACGTGTTGACACGACGAGTCGTTGGAAGAAATATTAGTAGATGGATTCTTATCCTCCAGGAATTTGACTTTGATTTTGTTTCTGCAAAATAAAAAAAGTCATTGGTCTTTGCGGAACTTATTTCAGAACTTCCGGTCGAATCAGGTGATGTCACGCCCGAAGAATCTCCTATTAAAAGATATATTTTCCTAATCGCATCTTTGGACCCCTGGTATGGAGATATACTAGTCTATATCCAGACTTTGAAGTGCCCCGCTTCTGCTTCTCGTGATGAGTGTCGACGAATACACCATCAGGAACGAAAATATCTAATCCTCGATGACACTTTCTATTGTCGAGGTGTAGATCGTGTTCTTCGTCGGTGCCTTATACCAGAAGAAGAAGAGCTCATTCTTAAGGACTACCAAACTAGAGCATGTGGTGGTCATTTGTCTGGGTTGGAAACAATCCAAAATATTATATGAGCTGGTTTCTTTTGGCCTACGTTAATCAAGGATTGCATTGCGTCGGTCAAGAAGTGCCACCCATGTCAGATCTTCTCTCGAACGATGAGGGCACATGCTGCTTCCATGTTTCCCATCACCGTTGTTGGTCCCTTCACTAAGTGGGGGATTGATTTTACTACATGCCACTTGCCTTCAGCGAGGGGGAATTGTTATATCATCGTAGTGGTAGACTACTTGAAAAATTGGGTCGAGGCTATGCCAACAATCAACAATGATGGCAAAACAACATCTCTCTTCATTTTTAACCAGGTAATAGCAAGGTTTGACATCCCGAAGGAGATTTTCACTCACCATGGAAGTCACTTCCATAAAAAAATGTTGTCTGAGTTAACATCAAATCTTGGGTTGAGGAAAGAGAATTCATCACCCTACTACCCACAAGGGAATGGTTAGATAGAAGCTGTGAATAAGTCCCTCAAGACTATTCTGCAGCGAATGATCAATTCGGCCAAGTCAAATTGGCATTTGATGTTGTACTCGACATTATGGGCCTATAGAAAATCTGTAAATACTTCCACCAGTTTCTCACATTTTCAACTCGTTTACGGGTTGGAAGTAGTCTTGCCTATAGAGTGCCAGATACTGTCTCTAAAGTTGGCAGTAGAGTTATTGCCAGACACTTCACTGCTTGAGGAATGCCTATTATATCTTGAGAAGCTCGATGAGAAACGTCATGATTCAACCTTGGCCAACGAGGCTCATAAGCAATGAGTCAAGTGTCGATATGATCGGTCCGTTCGTCCTCATATTTTCTCTGAGGGAAACCTTGTCCTGGTCTACGACCAAGATAAGGATCCCTTGGGGGTAGGCAAGTTCAAACCCATGTGGTTCAGACCTTTCATTGTGAAAGAGGTCTTAAAGAAGGGTGCTTATCGTCTGGTTGACTTTGAGGGAAAGGCTTTGGCGGAGCCTAGAAATGGGATCTACCTCAAGAAGTATTACTCGTAGGTTGGTCACCTTGGGTGACTTCTTGTACATATGTATAGATCTTATACAGTTAGTTTTTTGTCTTTTTGTTTTATGGACGTGTCCTTATTTATGTCATTTTTTTCACTGTGGCATATGTTAAGTGAATCAGAGGTGTTCTTTGGGTGCACGGATGACGCTAGATGACACACTCGAAGGCTTGCTTCCGCATCTTGGGTGATTTTCACGCCTTAAGGCCAGTCTCTATCTTCCGGAGGTTTCTGTCTAGGTGACGCTACAAACAATGTCATTGAGTATAGTGTAGTGATAGAGTTTCTTCATGATGCTTTGTTGCATGGCATCTCTCACCTCTAGGTCTACTTAGCTTCTCAACTAGTTGTGTCTCAGTTAAATGGGGTTTACCGCGTTTATGATCCTACTTTACATCAATTTTTCCTTAGGGTACGTCTCTTAGAACGTTGCTTTGATTACATTATGTATATCTATGTTCCTANTTGCTTATTATTTGCAAATAATGCAAACAAAATAATAATACCAAAGAATTTTGAATAAAAAATATTAGAGAAACTAAAGATCCATGTGATGTGACATAAACCCTTCAACTCAATGCTTGAATGCAGTACCATATCCACAAGTTTAATCAAGACTCCAAAGATAAATTTAAATCTCAATATCAGAGGTTGCCTTGCATTTTAAAAGAATTAAGTAGCCAAATAGGAAAGATAAATCACAAATTTTGCAATAGAAACCATACAATCAGTATATAATATGTGATTTACCTTTAAATAATTTTGCAATGCATGGCCTACAAGAATCTTCACTTTGATCAGTTCCGATACATCTTTTTAAACACTCCACAAGTCCTTTTCTATATAAAAAAATATGATTGATCTTTATAAGTGTAGAAGTAACTGGTAATACTTTCCTAAAGCACAAAAAGAAATCATCAAAGACATTTTGAGCTAACTTCGGTACAAATTAAACTTGATGGGAAGTTCAATATTAGCTTTTAAATCTCAATTAGAAATGAACTTCAAAAGGAGTAGACAATGAGATGTCATTAACAATGCAAAAACAAGAAACCCAAGTCTATCAACTTTTGTATACCTTAAATTGTGAGCAAGCTTCAAATAAGTATTAGTCTGTGATAAGATTCAAGGGAAGAACATGATACCAAACTAATATATTGAAACATTTTGTGGTCTAATCTAATATATAAAAAATAGATAAATTCCATCAAAAAAATTGATGAATGGGAAGAAAATAAATCAGCCAACCTTTCTTCGGGTGATGGGCTCGAACTCCAGAAATATTTGATCTGAAGTCGGAAGCAACCTCTAGTGGAAAAACATACTCATCATATATGGCATTTCCCCATGCATTTACCCAAGACATACATTTCAAATAAATCTCTCAAAATTATGAAAAATAACAATGAATGGAGAAGATGAAATGGAAAACGAGAAATGATCTTATGAACTTGCAATTTTTGTTTTTCAACATGTGATAATTTAAATATCTACAATATTCTCTAGATATTTAAAAATTGATAGTGTCTTCACCATATAAAATTTTGCATGTGTAAAGAGACAAAATTTCTCCAAGGACGAATCTATCTTCTTCGTTTTTTAATCATCTCATCCAATTGTTTTCTATTTAAACTTGAAAATACATGTCATGATAATAAAAAGACACATACAAAATGACCAATTCTCAAGGACAAAAGAAAATGTACATCCTTGGAGTAGTTAGCACACCTAACATATCCCATATGAGCAATGTCCAACTACCTCCTCCAATATTAAAAGGAATGCATCACATATTAGGCTTAATAGTGACAATATGTTTGTGAACCCAATAAGTTAGTCAAATGGAAATCCAAGTTGAATAGCTAATGACTTTAATGTCAGAAACAATCATCCATTAAAAGAATTTCCATAATTAAATGTTTTCTCCATACTTGTTGCAATGACCAACTTCTTCCTTGACATCTACTTCTAATTGGTAAATGGATCTGAATTGATAGGTTTATACATCCTGTGAAAATCAATATGTACTCGTTCAACAATCTTGTTCTTTCTTAGATTAAAATCCATAGAGACGATGCCTATATGCATGAGTAAGATTAGTAGTATAATAGATGTCTGAAATAATCTCCCATACAACAAATTGATTGGCCATGGTACCCAACAAAGTTAGGATAATTAAAGGAATGATAAATCTTGTTGTAACATTCAGTAGCATATCATTTTAATGACAAGCCCATTAAAGAAATAAGGGAAATTTGATGAAACTTGGACATGATACTGTTGACAAAAATTGTCATATGACATAAACTACCACTAAAATTCTACTAGCAATGACATGTCAAACAAGCTCATCTAACAATATATTGGCAAGTGTTGAAGCAACATAAATGGTTAGAAGCTTCATCAATCATATATTTTCACACCATTCACATCATATAGTTTAAAATATCATATGGTAACTCAACCTATACTATAAGCAATAATCAAACCCATATTATTGTGTGCATATACACCCTTTACTTATCATTCATACAATATACTAGTATATTGTACTAGTCTTAAGGATTGCAATATGCAATTTTATATATACCTTTTTCCAAGAGAACCCACCCCACTGTTATAACCCTAAGTTACTCTACATATGCATACCTAGAATTTGGCCCTCTTACATGCATTTTTTGCCAAGCCATCACTGAGTTGCTCTTCTAAAAAACCAAATTTTTGAATATGTATGCGCCCTACTCCACTACTGCCCGCATACATACGCTTTTTGCACCACTACAACCTGCATACGTATGCATGTTGCACCACTACAGTCTGTGTATACTTGAAAAAGTCACAAAAATTAAAAAGTTGCAAGGGATTCGTTGAGATTACGGGCTATTGGGTAGTTTCCCAACTAATCCATCGCCTACAGCCTATCACCCAACCGAATAACCATTATTTTGTCATATAAAGGAGGTGTTGGGGTCTCATTCCATATATAGACATAAGAATAATGAAACTCTGCCTGTTTCACATCCCCTCCTTGTCCCAAGCATTTGCAACCCCTTTTGTGAGAATTGCCTCAGAATTCCCCAATTTGCCTTGATTCCTCCATCATAAACCCATTATACTTCCCAAGAAGAAGGTTGAGAGGAGAAGCTTATCGGAGATGCACTTGGAGCTTGGTGAAGAGGAGACCAAACCAGGTTCGTGGAGCAGTAGCCGACTTTGGTTGTAAGTGATCATTGTATTATCAATAAAAAAAGTACTTTTCCTGTCCCAAAACATGATGTGTTGAATGTTTGCATTTATTTTATGTTTTTATTCTAACATCTAACCCTTATTTATGTATGAAATGTATGCTTGTAGATTTTTGTTTGTTTGTCTTTGAATGAAGGTTATCCTTCTAAGGAGGTTTGCAGTCAGCAAAACCTTCAAGCACGAGAGGATCGTCATCAGATGCAGAGTAAAGGTACAGTTACATGATCCTTCTCATTTTGTTTTTCTTGCATAAGTTTGGGGTATGTTTGGGGTAGTTAGAAAAGTAGGAGACTTTTAAATAGTTATTGATCTTCCTACATTGTAAACCTTGGTGTAGCCATAGGGGGGTTTTTCCCGCTAGCAAAATCAACGACCATACTAGGGAAACCTCTAGGGTTTTAGGGGTTTTTTTGGGTGTTTGATTGGTTTTATACCTTTTGAGTTTTTGTTGAGTCCGATGAGTCTTTTAAGGGATTCTGGTCACCTATTGGTGCCATACCAGTTCTCCCTATCCTATTAGTCTATCTGTTTATTTCTTTTTTTGAGGAATTATAGAGGTGTACGCACCCTGCTGTGGGACAACACACATACATACACGCCCTGCTTTATAGACAACCCACGTACATACACAGGCTGCTTAAGAATCAGTAGCGTACCTGTATCAAGAAATTGTTTTTAAGAAGAGGCAGTAAACCTCTTCCCTGATTGAATTTGTACTTCTCAGGGTTTCTTGATTAAGTTTAGTGTCTCTAGTTTTTACTGACATAGCTTGGGTTAGATGTCAGTTTTCTTGTCTTTTTACAAATGTCTTGCGTTTGATTCTGAAAGGGTTTTAGGCGAGTCTGTGAGTTTGTTGACTAGCCTATTTGGTATATTTAGTGACTCCCTGCGATCCTCAGTGGGCTGGAGGTCAGTTCCAGTCTTGTCTTGTATTTATTTTCCCCCTTTCATTTGCTTTAAAGGAAAAAGAAAACATTTTATTTCAAGTTTTTCTTGTTTAAAGCATTTCCAGAAAGAAAAATATTTTTCATTTCTTAGTTTGGTAAAGTAGTTAGGGTAGTTATTTTACTTGAAAGGAAAAAGAGTTCAATTTTTAAGTTCTTTACTAATTTCTTAGAACTTAAGTAGCTCGTAGTCAAGTGAAATTTCGTTTTAGGTCTTCTTTTTAAAGATATTGAAAAATAGTTAATTATGAAAAGTTGGTTTAAAGAGTTAGTTGCAAATATTTATTGTTAACTAGAAGTATTTTTTCTTCTAGAATGTTCATTTATTTCTCCTCTTTTCATCTCTCGTACACATCACTAGTTTCATTGCCATATCCTTTGAGTTAAAAAAATCCATTTAAAACGAACGCTAATTTAAAAATAAATTGACTTTTATGTTTGTAGGGTCAATCAACTAGTTTAGGTATAGAGCCTTGAATTAGGTTGGAGAGGAAACTCTTCAAGGCTTATAAACAAACATTAGAGTCAGAGCTAGGGAGTGTAAAATTCCAGTGACGTGAAAATTATTCGGGAACACCTCTAACACAGGGGCTAAACATGAGGTCGCGTGAGGAAAGGTAGTGGAGATAACCCCTCCAAAGAGGGACCAGGCATAGTGGGGAACAAATATTGAGGATTTTTCGTGGGATACTATCGCTCACATTTGCCTACGGAGCTTCGTGGACCTCGAATTCATTCGAGATCCTCAATTTTCTTCTAGACCACTTGCTTTCAATACCCTCAGTAGGTTTCAAACTTGTTATCCTGCTCATTGCGGTCCACCCGACTATCGACTGTACCCGCCTGGTGGATTTTCACGAGTTGGCAACTTAGTTGCCTTGATTCTAGAGACTTACACAGGTGACTGTGGGGGTATACCACGGTACCTAGGGAAGACGTCGGGCCACACTTTGCAGAGTATACCCAGAGGGTGCTTCCATGTTCAAGTTGCATTTGCACCGGTAAGTTTCTCTAGTGTTGGTTGGCATAACTGTTCTTCCAACTAGATAGTGGTTTGCTTGGTTTATCTTGTAGGAGATTTTCTAGTGTGTGCTTGGTTTATCTTGTAGGAACTTTTCTAGTGTGTGCTTGGTTTTAAATGTTAGTTAAAGCCTTATTGTGTCGTTGATATTTTAACAAAGTGGAAGATCAAGAGCTCCATCGGTCGCGAAGGCTTCAGGGCCTGCCGTTGATTACATTGGATCCACCATCGCCACCATTACGGTGCACACTTGACCAACAAGGGTCATTTGAAGTGACCGGGCCGCACAAAACTGTGCCCAAGACAGCTCTGAGAGGAGAACACTCAAATTCAGAGAAACTCACTGTTTCTAACCTTGGAGCGGAGGCTCTCGAGCTGGTTAACCCTCTGATCACTGAATTGTCGGCATCAATATTGGTACAAGTTGTCCCTCCAAGGGTAACACCTCACGAGCAACATATAGTCTTACAAGTAGCTATGGAAGAAAATGCTGCTACTTCATCAGGGAGTCCTCACACTCCCTCAACGACTGCCACCATAGGGGGTATTATGCCTCCTAACCCCCTTCATTGGTCCAGACCACAATGGTCTCGACCACCTCTACTTAAGGCAGTGGTCTGATACCTTCACCGGAGGCGACCACTACTCCATTCACACAGAGTGTGACAGGCCCTCCATTTTCATATGGAATGCCCAGATTTGATACAAACTTCGTCCTTATCTACTCCACCCTACATACCATGGGTCTGGGGGAAGGGAACTCAAACGCTCCCTTGTAAGTGTCCATGGGGGGCACCTTAGCCTCCTATAATGCTATCCCTTACGATGGGGGTCATATACCTCCTCCGTCCCCCTCACTCGGAGGTGCTTTCCAGCCACCCCTCAGGCCAAAGATGAACTATAGCTTGTTTGGACCAGGAAGTCTAGGACCGTATTCTTACACCTTGCCAGTGGGATCCATGTCATTCTCTTTGTTCAATGCATTTGGTAATAATTCTTTTTCCTCAGCTTCCATCATGGTCAGGGGAAACCCTGGTTTTGGAAAACAGAATCCTGTGCAGGGTACTATTACTACACAGGGGGAAATTACAAGAGTTTTCTCCTCACAAGGACTTTGGAATCCTTAGCAGGGATCAATTCCCTCGTCAGGGATGCCGACTAGGGGAAACTCCTTCCATGGTTAATGGAACCTCGATAAAGGCTCAGTACCTATGCCCATCATATCGGCAGGGGACAATCCTTTCCAGAATCTTTGGAATACAACACAGGGAGCAATCTATGCCCAACCCTCGACGTCCAATTACGGGAATCAACCGATGATATCCTAGCAAATGCAGTTTCCATACGCTATTCAATGCCATGGTGTCTACCAGGACCTTGGCCAACAACCCTAATTTTCTTGGAAACCTGGTGCCAGTCAAACTCCAAGCTCCCTTTTTCCTGTACATAGTACCCAGCCCAAACTATCGTTTATAGCAATGTTACATTTGCCAAACTTGTCAAGGTTTATTAACAACCTAATTTTTCATGATCCACGTTGGCCTCCTATGCTGACTAAGTTTCCCTCAGATATTCCAAAATTCAAGGGTAAGCCTGGTGAAGATCTAGGTGATCACATGACAACTTTCCACCTATGGTGCTCGTCAAACTCGTTGCAAGACGACTCCGTACAGTTGTGCCTATTTCAACTCACTCTTATCGGGGGTGCCGTGAAATGGTACATCGAGCTCGACTACTCAAGATACTCTTACTTTAGCGATTTGGCGATGGTTTTCCTAAACCATTTACAATTGCTCGTGAGATACGATGCTGACACTGAATTGTTGGCCAAATTTGAGTAGATGAAGGGCGATCATATCTCAGATCACATCCAAGAATGGTGATGCTAGAAGAGTTTGATTAAGGTACAGGTCCCACCAGCTTTCCTGCTGGAGTGGTTCCTGAAGTCTTTGGTACCTCATTTATCCAAGGATGTTTCAACATCGAGAGTGTTTTCAGAGGAGGAGGTGATAATGAGAGCGCAACAACTTGAACTGATATACTCTCAGTCTGGCTTACTCTATGAGATTTTTCCAGATGCTCCATGGTCCATCCTTGAAAAGGCCAGACAAAATTCTGTACCACATGCCGATGGTATAGTTGGTTCAACATAAGCAAATTCCACTGATCAGATGTCAAATCAATTGCAACAATTGTCGATACAGTAGACAAGGGCTAGATAGACCTCCAGAACAGTTGTTCCCCCTACCCAAACGTCGGAGGTACACAGTGTGTAGTCAACAAACATGAAGGCCAACCAGTAGACTGAAGGGAAGAAAAAACAATGAAACAAGAAGGTTAAGGGAGACAAGAAACCCAACAATAATGTTGGCAGGGAAAACACATAGAAGAGAAAGTCGAAGTACTCGTGTAACCTTTGCATGAAAGACCATCCGACTCACCTGTGCCCTCGACTTGCGGAGGCCCAGAATTTATTGGCGCAGCAACAACCTATTGTGTTAATGAACCCATTTCCACATGGGAAAAATATGAATCAAGCCTCTTCGAGCGCAGATGGGGGCAGTCAGGGACCCCACATGTCTTCTAGTAAGCCCTTGGCCGTGAACGTTTATATGATGAAATATGACGCTTATATAGCGACCAGGGCACACGATTATAGAATGCTAGAATCTATCGAAAAGGGTAAATAAGCCACAAACCCACCCGTTCCTCTCCAGATTGAGAAGATGATGGGAGAAACAATGGCACACATCCTGAAAGAGGCGTTCAAGAAATATTCCCATAATCCGAATGCGAGGTTCACCCAAAATTACTCTATGGTGGAGGATTTGTCACAAACCCTTTGTGCGATGTCTGCTTTGGAAGTCCTCTAGAGCTGCCCTTCCTAGAGAAAGGCTTTGTTGTCTACTTTGGGATCTATTGAGACTTGTAATGCAAGAACAATCATGCTTGATATGATCGAATTGAAACCTCATCTCCCTTACCACGTTGTGTTTCAGATAGTAGTGCCTCACCCCACGAAATATTTCTTAGAGTATCTTCCGCACGGTGGTTGATGAGGGTGCCTCAACCTGCATGATGTCGTTGGCATGTTGGAAGGCCATTGGCCAACTTATCTTGTCTTCATCACATACTCTACTTACTACTTTCGACGGTATTTCTTTCAGACCACATGGATTCATTCCTTCTTTCCCTGTGCAGTTAGGAGGAAAGACCATGTGCGTCGAAGTTGAAGTGGTTGATGCGCCTCTTGAATACAACCTTCTGTTAGGAAGGATTTGTAATTATGCAATGCATGCAATGGTTTCCAAAGTCTTTCGGGTTTTGTTGTTTCCACATGAGGTCCGAATAGTAACCATTAACCAGTTGTCCTTCTCCAGGTCGGACCCTTCATCGGGGGCATCCACGGTCTCGATGATTGATAAAACTCAGCCTGACATTGTTGACGTAGGGGTTAGTTTGTGCCCACCGTTCATGGGTACTTTCAATTACCCGCTTCCTTCTGGTGATGTCAAGTTTATATCGACTGCCCCCGACTAGACTAGGGCTGAAATTTTTAAAGTGTTGTCATTCCGTACGACTTACTTTCACGATCCGTGGAATCTTCCTTCCTCATTAGCCTCGATGGAAGGGATAGGGAATCCTGGCATGGCCATGCCCTTTTCTGTAGCAGAAGTTACGTACAGTATTGTCTAGCAAGCTTCAGCCGACCCCAATTCGACTCCCACACAGTAGTTAGATCCAGTTCTCGAGCCTATTTGGGCTCAAGGTTACCTTGGCAATACTAATTCTTTAGACTTGGTATTTCCCTCAGATGCGGCGATTCTTGAGGCATTGAATATTCTAGATAGACCCTGGGATGATCTCCATAACAGATCTTATTTTCTCCCAAAGTTAAGAAGAATAGAGGCAAGAGTATTCATTTTGACTGTGACTAGAGACATGTCTTGTCCTATTAATCCTTTGGCTACGCACATAGTTTATGCCAAGGGTAATATGGAAAGTATCGCTGAAATGATACCTATAGATATCTCCAAAATCCCTATCATTGTCGAGAATGTTTTCGTCGGAGTGGACTTCTCCCCCAAAGAGATTCGAATCTATACAGATTTACTTAAGGAATTTCGCGACGTTTTTTCCTAGTCTTACGAGGAAATGCCAGGCATTGATCTAAGAATAATTGAACATGAGACAATGACTTATCCTGACGCCAAGCTGGTCCAACAAAATATTCATATGGTGAATCCTCAGAAAGTAGCAACTATTAAGGGTGAAGTAGAAAAACTGCTTAAATTCGGTTTTAGCTACCCCATATAGTTGACACAATGAGTGTCAAATCCTGTTTCGGTTAACAAAAAACAGGGTATGATTTGTGTGTGCATGGAATTCCATGACTTGAATAAGCCCTGTCCAAAGGATAATTTACCTACCCCATTCATTTATCATATTGTCTATGAATGCACATACTGTGAGGTATTTTATTTCATGGATGGTTTTTCAGGATATAACTAGATCTAGATCAAACCTGAAGACCAACATAAAACAACTTTTATCTGTCTGTGGGGCACATTTGCTTATCGTAAGATGCCTTTTGGCCTAAAGAATGTAGGAGCCACTTTTCAGCGGGCCATGTCTTTTTCTTTCCATGACCTTATAAATATAGTCGAGGTTTATCTCGATGATCTAGCATCACGATCTCATAAGAGAGATGATCATCATGCGCACCTTCGACTAATCTTCGAATGGTGTTGCTAGTATCAGATTCACTTGAATCCTAACAAATGTAGTTTTTGCGTGACGTCGGGTCATCTTTTAGGTTTCATAGTTTCGAAAATAGGGATCATGGTCGGTCCTCTGAAGGTTGAGGCAATAGTTCAGTTTCCTCCCCCATGCACAGTCCCCCAGCTTCAGAGCTTATAGGGGAAAGTGAACTTTCTTCGATGTTTTATAGCAAACTATGACGAGATCACTAAAGGGTTCATGTGTTTATTGAAGAAGGGAGTCCCTTTTTGTTGGGATGAATCCACTCAACACTCTTTAAAAGCATTGAAATGCGTCCTCACGTTTTCCCCTCTGCTTCTACCACCCAATTATAATAAAAATTTCTTATTGTACTTGGCCTCCGCAGAGTCAACCATCGGTATGGTATTGGTTCAAGAGGACGATTTGCTTGAACAACACATGATTTATTACCTGATCCGATGTGTGGTTGGGCCAAAACTCAACTATTCCCATGTTGAGAAGCTTGCATTGGCAACAATGCATGTTGTCCAACGATTTTGTCATTATATCCTGCTTCGCAAGACCACCGTCGTTGTCATTGTGAATCTGTTTCAATACGTGTTGACACGATGAGTATTTGGAAGAAATATCAGTAGATGGATTCTTATCCTCCAGGAATTTGACTTGGATTTTGTTTCTGCAAAATAAAAAAAGTCATTGGTCTTTGCGGAACTTATTTTGGAACTTCTGGTCGATTCAGGTGATGTCACACTTGAAGAATCGCCTATTAAAGGATATATTTTCCTGATCGCATCTTTGGACCCCTGGTATGGAGATATACTAGTCTATCTCCAGACTTTGAAGTGCCCCACTTCTACTTCTCATGATGAGTGTCGACGAATACACCATTAGGAATGAAAATATCTAATCCTCGATGACACTTTCTATTGTCGAGGTGTAGATTGTGTTCTTCATCAATGCCTTATACCAGAAGAAGCAGAGCTCATTCTTAAGGACTACCACACTGGAGCATGTGGTGGTCATTTTTCTAGGTTGGAAACAATCCAAAAGATTCTATGAGCTGGTTTCTTTTGGCCTACGTTAATCAAGGATTGTGTTGAGTCGGTCAAGAAGTGCCACCCATGTCAGATCTTCTCTCGAAAGATGAGGGTACATCCTACTTCCATGTTTCCCATCATCGTTGTTGGTCCCTTCACTAAGTGGGGGATTGATTTTACTACATGCCACTTGGCTTCAGCCAGGGTGAATTGTTATATCATCGTAGTGGTAGACTACTTGAAAAAGTGGGTCAAGGCTATGCCAACACTCAACAATGATGGCGAAACAACATCTCTCTTCATTTTTAACCAAATAATAGCAAGGTTCGACATCTCGAAGGATATTTTCACTGACCATGGAAGTCACTTTCATAAAAAAATGTTGTCTGAGTTAACATCAAACCTTGGGTTGAGGAAAGAGCATTCATCACCCTACTACCCACAAGGGAATGGTTAGGTAGAAGCTGTGAATAAGTCCCTCAAGACTATTCTGCAGCGAATGATCAATTCGACCAAGCCAAATTGGCATTTGATGTTGTACTCGACATTATGGGCCTATCGAAAATCTGTAAAGACTTCCACCAATTTCTCACATTTTCAACTCGTTTACGGGCTGGAAGTAGTCTTGCCTATAGAGTGCTAGATCCTGTCTCTAAATTTGGCAGTAAAGTTATTGCCAGACACTTCACTGCTTGAGGAATGCCTATTATATCTTGAGCAACTCAATGAGAAACGCCGTGATGAAACCTTGTCCAACGAGGCTCATAAGCAATGAGTCAAGTGTCGATATGATCGGTCCGTTCGTCCTCATATTTTCTCTGAGGTTGACCTTGTCCTGGTCTACGACCAAGATAAGGATCCCCTGGGTGCAGGCAAGTTCAAACCCATGTGGTTCAGACCTTTCATTGTGAAAGAGGTCTTAAAGAAGGGCACTTATCGTCTGGTTGACTTTGAGGGAAAGGCTTTGGCGGAACCTAGAAATGGGCTCTACCTCAAGAAGTATTACTCGTAGGTTGGTTGCCTTGGGTGACTTCTTGTACATATGTATAGATCTTATACAGTTAGTTTTTTGTCTTTTTGTTTTATGGACATGTCCTTATTTATGTCATTTTTTTCACTATGGCATATGTTAAGTGAATCAGAGGTGTTCTTTGGGTTCACGGATGACGCTAGCCGACACACTCGGAGGCTTGCTTCCGCAGCTTGGGTGATTTTCACTCTTTAAGGCTAGTTTCTATCTTCCGGAGGTATATGTCTAGGTGACGCTACAAACAATGTTGTTGAGTACAATGCAGTGATAGAGTTTCTTCATGATGCTTTGTCGCATGACATCTCTCACCTTCGGGTCTACTTAGCTTCTCAACTAGTTGTATCCCAATTAAATGGGGTTTACTGTGTTTATGATCCTACTTTACATCGATGTTTCCTTAGGGTACGTCTCTTAGAACATTGATTTGATTACATTATGTATATCTATGTTCCTAGGAGATTAAATCAAATAACATATACTCTAGCTAATCACGTATTAGATTGGAATGTTGCACACACATAAAAATAAGCACATACATACACATGTACATACATTTGTAAATAAATGTGATCCATAAGACATAATATATATATATATATATATATATATATATATATCAAAAGTCTTAGAGTACATAGGTGGGCGTGAATGCCTCAAAAATAATAATCCAATATACATCACAGGGATTATTCCCTAAAAAATATACAAAAGGAGTTCCCTCAACACACAATGAGCCCATCCTATCTAAGCTTGAGCTCTATTGGCCCTGCTATAATGAATGACAACGTTTGCCAAATGTTGGAAGAGTTGGAAACAAGTCCATGGCACCCCAACTACATGAGGCTGCATGGATGGCAGGAGATCCTTGATCTTGGCCATGGGAATTGCATGAGTGAGCGCGGTGAGGTTCCACTCCACCTGTCTCAAAAATCTCTTAGCCTCTCCGACTGCTAGTCCATCGAATGCTACTGGTACTGCCTCTGGTCGAGGATGTCACCTAGTCCTTGAGAAGTTAATCGGGTGCACAGGTCCCACATCTATACATAACAGATACATAGTTGTCAGATACTCTGATACACATACACATGATATATATAAAAGAAACTAAAAATTAAATAACTTTAAAAACAGACGTACCTATCTCTCCTCGCTCCTCTCCAGGAGGTACAGGCATGTCTGGATCTCTAGAAAATTTGATCCCAGCATAGGGGTAGTCCTCTATCGCTAGAATTTGTCATGCCCAGTAGTCAAAAAATGTGTCATCGAAGACCTCTATGGTCCTTCCCCCCCCTGTCTTGGTAGTAATGCCTCCCATATACACATGGTTGGGAAGGAGGCCACATGCCCCCCGTACTATCTCTCTAGGACTTAGGTTGGGTACCTTCTCAAAGAAGAACGAGCATAGAACTGTACCAAACCCAAAGATTTTGTTGCTACGCTCACGATAATCTGTAAGCTTCCTCTTCATGCAAGTAAGCATGGTTGTGCTCCAGTAAAAAATGTGTGCATCAAGGCACTGCATAACACAATACATGTGCGCTCGGGAAGCCTGGTTGATGGCTGTGGATCTAGTGATCCGCCCAATGAGCAGTAGGATCACCTTCAGTGACAAGTTGGTGATCTTGTTGATGGGCACTTTAGAACCTACTTTATCAGTGTCTGCCTCATAGTGCATCTCGATGTAGTCAATGATGTTGAAGGGCCCAGGAGGAAATGTGTGCAGGTTGATTGGTTCCCCTCTCCTTGAGAGGCCAGTCAAGAAGTAAATATTCTCAGTCATTGGAGTCAACGAATTCCCCTCAATCCCAAATGCCTCTGCGTCTAGGTTCTAGTAGTCCACCAGGGAATTTAGAAGCCTAGGTTGTGCCCTCATAAGAGGAAACTGGTGGAACTTCCATAACTTGCATTATTTTAATGCTGCAATGGTAGCAGGGTCCTCATCGACCAAGATATCAATCTCCTTGTGTTCCCTCTCCCTCCAATGGACATACATCCTGTTACATGACAAGTTCAAAGGGGAGTTATATCTTGCATATTTTATTTTTCCTTACTTTTGAGGGTGTACACAGGCTGTTTTGGACACATTCGCGTACATCTGCGAGCAGACTATTTTCTACCCGTGTACACGTAGGGCCACCCTTTTTTAAGAGAGAATGCCCTCCCAAAAACTAAAAACAATGCAAAATTGAAGTATGGAAATGCAAGAGGGATGAGTTTATACTTACTTGGTTCGAGCGGAAGTTCATTTCTTCCTTTGAAGCTCCCATAATCAACTCTTTTAGAAAATGGGTCTTTTTTTACCTCTTGGTTAATTTTCAAATTGCAATGGTGAAAATGAGTTGTCAGCTTCTATTTATAGACTTTTTTGGCCCTTTTCTTCCACTTTTTGAACCCTTTTGTCATTTTCTCTAGCTCAAAAATCATTTAATGAGGTTCTTGAGTTTCTTATCAGATATTACGATGCACTTTACCTTTTGGTTTGGTAACTTTTTTGGAGATGGGTCACTTTTAAAGGTCCCTTGGTAAAATTCATTTTTCCAACTTTTTGCATATACGTTAGGATTTCACCTCCACTTTCTGCATCTCGTTGTGTTTTCTGATTTTCCATAATATTGATCCCACCGAAGTGCGGTACAGAACCATCATTGTTTTTTTAGAAGTGTCGTGATTAGGTGGTAGATCCTACCTTTACATGGATTCCCTTGATAGATCCTTGTTAATTTTGGCATTCATGCTGTCTTTGATGACTTTAGGCTCGGGAGTCCTTGATAGTCCTATCATGATTACGAGTTTGAGCCTCATTCATCTAATGCATAATCACTCTTGGCCTCACCCTTGGGACTCCCAAAAATGAGCATGCTTTGTTGTCTTTCAAGCTCGCGTTGAAATTCAAAAGGAATATCTGATGAGACTACATTTATGCTTTTCAATCTTGTATAGATTAACTAAGAAAAGTAACCTCTTGGAGTATTCTTTAAGCCCTTTTCAAACTCTCTAAACATAAAAATATTGTTGAGAGATCTTGTTTTCCTTCACCCTCACCAAACTAAAACTTGAAGGCACATTTTTTCGGCGGTAGTTTAGCCCTTTTTCAGTCTGGATGGTCAATTTTACGAACAAAGGTATACTCGAGGAGCTTCAATTCACTAGAAAAGTATTCTCAGGTATAAGTTTAACCCTTCTTTGGGCCTGAGGGACTAAATTTATGAAAAAGGAACATTCTCCTTGGTTTTGGTTTATCACCTTTTTTGGGCCTTGGAGATTACTTACAAAAAAGGAACCCCCACGGAGTCCATAGTTAAGCTCTTTTCAGACTCCCTAAAATTGAAAATATCATTGAGTGACCTTGTTCCTTCAAACTCATTAAATTGGTCCATAAGAACATCTACTGGCATAAGTTTACCCCTTTTTTCGACTTGTAGATTAGGGAGGAAAAAGGTACATGGGAGATTCATCTCGCCGAGAGATTTCTCCTTAGTAAATTTTATACTTTTTCGGGCTAAGGAGACTAAATCTAGAAAAAGGCAGTGAGTCCATAGTTAAGCTCTTTTCAGACTCCTTAAAATTGAAAATATTGTCGAGTGATATTGTTTGTGTCACACTCGTTAAAATTGTTTTGAAGAGACATCTTTTCGGTGCTAATTTACCCCTTTTTTCGAACCGACTAGACTTTTTAAAAAAAAGGTACCCTACTGGAGTCTTCTTTTACGTTTTTTTTTTCAAACTCTTTAAACGTGAAAACAAAATATCGAGCTTACCTTCTCTGGTCTTGTTAAAAATTACATTGAAGGTGGTTTTAGTGTGTCTTGCTAATCACATTTTCATCTCTGCATCTTTGTCCTAATGCCGACTCCATGTTGCTTTGAACTGAACCTTTGAAGCATGCCTTATACGCAAGCCTTGTAGCACTTTGCCTATGTGACTTGACACTTTTACCCATGAAGGATTTTTCCCATAGTGTCCTTTTCATGCACATGTCTCCTTGATTTGAGCATTAGTATGTTCCTTGCGCTTGGAAGTAGTATGCTTGCAACACTCGTTCCTCCTTTGTAACATAGCATTATTTTATTCTTTTTCAAGCTCTTTAAAAAATTGAAAAAGACAAAAAAAAAAAACCCAAAAAGAGGGGATGGGAAATATATATTCTTTTTTGGTAGCACAATTAGTCACCCTTGGACAAATCACATCCTTTCATTTGTTCATCAAGCTTTGGGATCTAATATGACCTTATGAAGTTGTTCCCACTACATGGAGTTGTGTCCTTCTCCATTTGGTTACTCTTCCAAACACATGGAGAGTTTGCATTTCCTCTTGCATCATGAACTTATGTCAATGTCATGCTGCCTGTGTCTGATCATCTTTGGTGCTATTATCCAAGGGAAGTTTCACCCAGCCTGAGTCAACCTTTTTGCTGTCTGTCTCTTGACCTCATGCCCGACCATCCTAAACGTCCAATCAAGTCCTTGTTTGACATTAATGAAGTTCTTTGTCTAATCATCGAGATCCTCTTGTCTTTTCCCGACGAGCCGTCAAAGACTTATGGGTAGTAAAGTCATACACTCATATTTCACTCTTACCCGAGTTGTGAAGATCTTAAAGTTGTTTCTCGAGCTCTGAAGACTTCATCTCCAACCATTAGGCGTTATTGTCTTCTTGAACATGGATACTATACCTGTATATCTTTGATTTTGGGATGTAGATCCATTGTGTATTGCTCATAGATACACTTTATATAGTTATATGACATGGATCTGCAGTTTATTTGATTGGAATCCATGATTTATTTCATCCTGAGCATGGGTATGCCCGCCTTAGAGAGACAATTTTTATTTTTGCAAATGGCACCTCCCGAACTCTGGTCTTGGGCTCACTTGTTTAGTACATTGGTGAAGATTTTGTAATGTATTTCGGCCATCAGATGCTCTTTTGACCTCACAGATTAGGGGGCATCTGTTATAACCCTATATTTCTCTGCATATGCATACCTGACATTTGGCCCTCTTACTTGCATTTTTTTCCAAGCCATCACTAAGTTGCTCTTCTAAAAAACCAATTTTTTGAAGATGTATGTGCCCTGATCCACTACTGCCTATGTACATATGCTTTATACACCGCTACATCCCACATACGTACGCATGTTGCATCACTATAGCCCATGTATGCTTTCAAAAGTTGCAAGGAATTCATTGAGATTACGGGCTATTGGGTAGTTTCCCAACTAATCCACCCTCTATAGCCCGTCACCCAACCGAATAACCATCCTTTTTTCATATAAAAGGAGGTTTTGGGGTATCATTCCATATCTATACATAATAACAATGAAACTTTTCCCGTTTCACATTCCCTCCTTGCCCCAAGCATTTGCAGCCCCTTTTGTGAGAATTGCCTCAGAATTCCCCAATTTTCCTTCATTCCTCCATCATAAACCCATTATACTTCCCAAGAATAAGGTTGAGAGGAGAAGCTTATTGTAGGTGCACTTGGAGCTTGGTGAAGAGGATCCCAGACTAGGTTCGTGGAGCATTAGTCGACTTTGGTTGTAAGTGATCATTGTATTATCAATAAAAGAAGTATTTTTCCTGTCCCAAAACATGATGTGTCGAGTGTTTTTATTCTAATAACTAACCCTTATTTATGTATGAAATGTATGCTTTTAGCTTTCTGTTTGTCTGTCTTTGAATGCAGGTCATCCTTGGGAGGAGTTTTACAATCAATGAAGCCTTCAAGCACGAGAGGATCGTCATCGGATGGAGAGTAAAGGTATAGTTACCTGATCCTTCTCATTTTTCTTTTCTTGCATAAGTCTAGGGTATTTTTGGGGTAGTTAGAAAAGTAGGAGAATTTTAAATGGTTATTGATATGCCTACATTGTAAACCTTAGTGTAGCCATAGGGGGGGTTTTCCCACTAGCACCCACAATTTCATTAATTAACAAACACACAAACCTCTAATGGAATATGGGTTTCTGTCAATTTCTAAACATCATCAGCTACATAAGACTATTTAATATCAATCAAACTTCCATTACAATGTAACCTTACAACTAATAAGAATGCAAAGCACGTAGGCTAGTTCAAACCTACTATTATTTAGGTTTTTTATAACATAATAGTCATGTTATAACTATTCCATGAGGCTTGTTATAACATAATAGTCATTTTATAACTATTCTAGTAAGATTTTTATAACACTGTTCATTATTGAGCAACCTTCAATTACATTGTAACCTTCCAATTAATAAGAATGCAAGCCAAGTAGGATTATAACAAACTATTCATTATCAAGCAACCTTCATATACATTATACCATTCTGACTAATAAGAATGAAACACAAGTTGTTGGAATTGGAAAGAATAGTAGGGAATCTACAAGGGATTCTCATTGCAAGGGAGTCAAATCTATAAATCACAATATATTTGCAAACAATACTCTTTTTCTTGGAGGTGCCTCAACTGTAATTGTTGAGAGATTCAAGAGAATCCTAAACGTATTTTTTAATGCTTCAGGAAGTAAAATAAATAACAGTAAGAGTCATATATATGGTTGGAACTGCTTTAATTTAGTTTTAAGGTCAATTTGAAGAATTATTGAACTCCACAATGTTTTAGATTGGAGCTCCTTTAAATATATTTAAATGCACATATCTTTGGGAGCCCCCATATCTTTGAACTGGGCTCATATTTTCCAGAAAATTAATGAGAAAATGCATTCATAGGGATCACATTGGATAAATCTAGTTGGTTGAGTTGTTATGATCAAATCCATTCTTTCATCACTTCTCATCTATCAATGCTCAAACCTACTGCCTCCACCCAACATAAAGAAACAAATTTCAAAGGAAATAAGGAAATTTCTATGGTAGGGGGGCTAAAACAACACAAAAAAGTTTCACTTAATTATTTGTGATACAATCAAAGAAAAGGAAGAATGTAGAGGGATTGAGATTAAGGACCCACAGTTAATGAATCTTTCCATGGGATCCAAAATTATCTAGAGGCTTATTTCAGGGGAAGTAGAGTGGTGGAAATTAGCACTAAGTAAAATGTAATTTCATTCAAGAAGCGGAACTAGATTGGAAATATTCTCCCAATAAGGAAATGGCTCTCATATATGGAAATTATGTAAAGTAGCTACCCATATTATTCTTGATCACCTCTCATGGATTCCAGAGAATGGGAGATTTATCAACATATGGAATGACTACAATGAAGGAAAAACCCCTTTGGATTTCATTATAGGATTTTCTGGAATAAGAGAATGGATATATGAAACAGATATTATAACCTTATTACATTTCTCTAAATTGGATTAGCAATCAATAATTTGGCAGGGTTGGAAACAAAACTCACATCCAACGCACTTGGTAAACCAATCTCACCATTTTCTCACTTTTCTTAAAGGTTCATCCCCCTTATGAAAGCATATGAATGATCATAGAATATGGGGCCCAAATGGATTAGAATATACAGCTAAGTTTGTATATATGAATAAATAGTTAAGTATGGATACAAGGTGCAATTTCAGAGAATTCCTCATCCTCCAAGATTCCCTTTGTGGAAATTTATATGGAAAGGAGGTCTCCCAAAGTGATCATATTTTGTTGTACGTTGGCTCATGGGAAAATTTTTATAGAATAGAATATGATAAATATATGAATCCAAGGGCCTTTGTGATGTGCTTTGTGTCAATCTGCTAAGGAAACTTCCCTTCATCTCTTTATGGAATTTCAATTATCTTCCCAAGTTTGGAAAGCGACTTTTGATGAAGTGGGGGGTAATTTTTATCACCCTTATCATTCGAATGAATTTTTTGCATCTGGTAAACACAAATATCTAGGATCATTTCAAGACAAATCAATTCTAAAGAAATCCTGTACATCTCTTCTAAAATTCTTATGTTCAAAAATTTGGCTAACAAGAAATAAACACATATTTAATCAAGAAAAAGTTGCTCTTGGACATGTAGCGATTCAATTTCATACACTGGTTGTTGAATTCATTATGTCCAAAGGATTCAAAGGCAATTATGATATTATTCTTATAACAACATCGTCTCTTTCACGAGCCTGCAATGTAATTCTATATAATCCAATTTCCAACATTCAATTCCATACGACTTACTCAAGATGCCAATCTTATGCTCCAATTAGAATCAGGGTGCCTATGTTTTTGAATATATTATGACTATAGACAAGAGGTGAAGCTAATTAAATAATCAAAATACCAATCAATACAAGGTTTCCACTAAGATAACTTCCTCAACATAGTATAGTTTTGAACCATACACCCAAAACATATAATATTCTTATCTAACTTTCTCTTATGTACTACACAAAAAAATAAAACATGGAAAAGATAGAATATCCATTTGTAGCATGCACTATTCTCTACAAGTTTCAAATAAGATCTAAAACCTTCCCAACAATCATTTGGCACTACAAAATCTCAAACCATGGTAAATGATGACCAACAACTATATTAAGGTGAGGATGCCCTGCTCCTACAAAGATAGTTATAAATGTATTGCACCACTCTTCCAAGATAGTTTTGGAAAAGAATGATGAAATTATGTCCTATGAATTCCTTAACCTAATACAAGATTGGGAAAGGTAGGGGGTTGACTTCTCTTTAGGCCAACTACATCACTTGACCTTAACTATGCTTGTCGTGTGTCATTTGCTACTTTTTATGATCCTAAAGTCCTTCCTTCCTTTGATTGATGAGCCTCCAAATGATTTCCTAGTTAACTTATTTCAACAACTTGGTGTTCCATTGATCCATAGATAATTTGATTAAGATGGATGTTGATAATATGCAAATTCATCAAGTTCCTTTCCATAATTTTATGGGGAAGGAAAACTTTAAAATCAATCTTCAAGTCATTAAATAAGTTGTGTTTAAGTTGTGTTTATACACCGATGAAGCTCCATCTCTAGCATTAAAACAATAGTAACATAACAAGGATACAAATCTTATTTTCAGCACTAAGTTAAGAGATAAGTGATGATGATTGAAACAACCAATTGTCACAATTAATAAATAACAGTGATTTCAAGATCATAAGCAACATCTTAGGATTTTAAAATGCATGTTTTAAAAAGACACAATAGGCATCATTTAATTTCCACCCATGTGAAGGATAATGATAATATTTTTTGTGAAAAATAAAACAACTCTAAGAAGGATAAAATATTTCTGAGCAGAAGTAGAATAAAACACTTCTCTTTCCTATGACAACCACACCATTAAAACAACACAACATCAATGAATATCATCAAAACAATGCAATTTTATTTATATCAGTTCGTTGCAAGCATAACATTTACTCAATCTGATTTTACATATATCGTATGACCTATACAGGTTCATACCTCTACTGATAATACTAATCAAAACACAAAACTAGAAATGCTATTTGGTTTATATTTGACTGGTATCTCTTCAAAGCATAGCTTATACCAATAAATCTGACCTGGGAACACTTTCTTTTCAGATTGGGCGAGTGTGTAATATGAGCTTATGTCGTACTTTCTCTAAATTGATTCCTTTACTTCCTTCAGGACTAGCTCAACCTCTATTCTTTGACTGAGATAATTGTTCTCTCTAACTCACTTCCTCATCCACACAATGAAACCTGAACTGCTTTCCCTAACTCGGCTCCTTGTTCACACATGAGACCCGAATTACTTGCCCCAAATCGAATTCTTGTTAACACAATGAGACCCAAACTTAATCTGTGGTTATTCTTGCCTCCTTGTGCATGCAAAGAGACCCAACTTGGTATTTCCCTAAATCGGCTCCTTGTTCACACAATGAGACCTGAATTGCGTTCCCCTGCTCGACTTCTTGTTCACACAATGAGACTTGAACTTGATCTTTGGTTATGCTTTCCTCCTTGTGCACATAAAGAGACCCAACCTGGTCTCTATCTCGGACCTTCTCCACCTCCTCTTGTTTTTTATCAAGAAGAACCTATCTCGGTCCTCTTTGGAGTGTCTCCTCACACCCGTCATCCTCCCTCTCTTTTTATTTTTTGATAGAGATGCTTCTAGGTTACTTGTAACCCTAACATCCTTTCATCATTAAATCCTATCCCTCATATCCTCTCATTATGAACTTAATCTAAGGATGGGGATTTAATCAAGCAGTGAGATGCATGAATGACTGAGATGCATTCTTAGCTTGAGTTAGATGGTCCCCGACATTTTAATTTTTGTCTAGTCATAAGATGGGTTTCCTCCTCATTACTAGACACCCCTAATAAGGAGGAATTACCTACCAGAGCTATACTCTAACATTTTTCTATTGATAATTTACATCATAAACATGCACAATAGAACTTTCTTTCCAACCACAATGTTGGGGGGTGTTACTGATTTTCTCCCTAAGTTGTTCGAATGTGTTCCAATGTTTTTGGAAAGATAAGACTGTTGATTAAGGTTGGTTGTCATTGATTTCAACCCTTGAAGAAAGCCCCATAGCACAAAGGTTTGGGTAATAAACCCAATATTGTTTTATGTAAATATGACTCATTATTTTTTTTTCATGGTTGATAAGAAGTAAATATGGATGAACTCCAAAGTGGTCCCCTTATGGTGAAAGCCCTCACAGGAAGATGCTTTGTGGAGTAA
>JZKD02S2435324.1:41305-52958 GCA_000966675.3 Picea glauca
GATTTTCTAGTTAAGTGCATCTTGTATTGAGTTCAATATAAATGTCATTAATTCATATATACCATTCCACCTGAGATATCTTGATAGTTATAAAAAATCATTATTGACTTTGATTATTTCTCTAGTTTGACAATACACATGACATCACTCATTATTACACATTTAAACATATTGTCACAATATTTCTCTTTTCATCCTAAACTCCACCTCTACGTTCACAACATAGGTCCACTTACATTATACCATATCACCACACCTAGATAATTGATTAAAGAAAATCCATAATTACTACTATGGTAGACTTGGCACTACACTCTCTCTAGGTCAATACTTTCTCACTCTTGAGAATAAGTATCACTAGAAAAGTCGTAGATCATCTCACGCACACATCATATAATACAAAATAATCAAGAGTAGAACACATCATTAGTTGTTTCTCATAATCATAAATATTATGGAGAGTTTAAACTTCATTGACCTCCTCACAAAACCAACCTCTTCCTAACTTGCAAGTGGTTAATATCTTTCTTGTAAAAATGATGTGTCATTGAGTCTTACCATTACTAAGGTTATATTCTCCCTTATGATCAATACAAACCATGTTTATTACTATGTTTCCTTTTGAAATCAATTTTACTAAAAGCCTTCCACTTACTTACAAAGTGAAGGATGACCCATAAGTCATACATCAGACAACGTTTTCCACTTCAGCAAATTATTTTCTAGATTACAATATTTATTTCCCCATGTCACCCCAAACCTTAAAATATGTGAGGTTGAACTTGTATGGTTAAAACATGTTTAATTATAATGCACACAGTGAGTTCTTGATTCCACGCTCTAGCTTACAAAGGTTAAATAATGTTATCCTTATAGTTATTGTCTTTCTCAACCATGCATTTTTGGTAATTCTTTCAATGCATCAACACCAACCATGGGACCCACTCTCTCGATGTCTTGGGTTGAATGTGAATTTTGTTGTCTGTTTTTTCCTTAAGGGCATTAATTGAAATAAGTGAGTTATATATATATATATAATACTTGATTTCATTTTTCATAATTATTACACTTTAATGCAAACTGTATTTCATTTTATGCTATTGTCCTAACTAACTTTAGTTTACTTTTTTTTGGTCTTCTTATTTATATATATATATGTCATTCTTGAAATCTAATATTATATTTATTATTATTATTTTCTTATATTAATTTTATTCATCCTCATTTATCACCACTTATTAATTTAATTATTTTATTTATTTATAACTACTTATTAATTTAATTATTTTATTTATTTATTTTTATATAATTTAATGTAATTGCTCATAACTATTTTTCTTTATTTTAAAACACCATAATTATTAATTATTTCTATTTATTATTTATAAATCTTTATATTTAATATATATAATTCAATACTACTATGACATTATGTGATAATGACTATCCATATATACCACAACTTCCTACAACTTCCTTTAATATCCAATTATCTTATTGCTATTTATTCCATTGTCTATTTCAAATAATCCTACAATAAACATACTTCAAAAATGGATATGATATGAAACTTGATATAAAAGTATCTTTAAATCTCTATTGTAAAACTCTTTTTACCATATCACAAATAAATTTTGCTTCCTTCACTCCTTTAAATTAATAATTATTTATAAAATGTTTTTAAATCTCTTTCAAATGTTATTTTAAAACTCTTTTTACCATACTACAAATAAATTTTGCTTTCTTGAGTCTTTTAAATTAGTAATTAATTATTAATTATTTAATATATAATTAATAAAATTAAAAAATTAAAAAAAAATTACAATTAACTTTAATATTAGATTGTTAATAATAAAACACATTATCTAAGTACATCAGGATCTATCACCTGAAAATGTTAATATGATTAATTTGAGGAATGAGAAAAGGAAAATGAAGGTTTTAATAGTTGAAGTTAGATTTTGAGGATTTGCTACCAAAATCCCAACATCCAAAAATCCAATCCTGTTGTATTGACATTCTCGTTCCTACGAAAGTTTATAATTTCTCATTTCTCAATATCTCTCAGCGAACGATGATGTTTAATAATATCCAAAATCATTTTGTGCAAAATATGTAATTATTGTAAGAGATCTTATAAGATTAAAATTTGTTTTTCTTGACCTATACAGTAGCAATGGTTTAGACTGTTCACTAATATATATTAATTGTATAACAATATTTTTCTTATACATTTATCATAACATTATAGTATATAATAATTACTATAATAATAATTATGATAAAAAAAATATAAGTAAATAAAAATCTAAGTTATAATATAAGTAAAGTAATATGAATATATAATATATTACTAACTTATAAATCTCACAATGAAAATAAATTCCTGATAGACAACCAACGGAGCATATGCATGATGCAGCCCTTTGAAAACATAATCTTGAAATTAGTATAGTATCATATTACTAATTCTTAAAAAAAAAACTTTCAGTTTATTTATTTATTTTTAATTTTAATTTTTCTGGTTAATTCTTAGATACATTGTAGGTTTCGAACTTACAGTTGTTTTTTTTTTTTAGAGAAATCAAAACTATTGATATATGGATATAAGAAGTAAACATTAACAAGCATAATGAATGATATAAGAAGTAAACATTAACAAGCATAATGAATGATATAAGAAGTAAACATTAACAAACATAATGAATTGTTTTTTTTTTTTTAGAGAAATCAAAACTATTGATATATGGATATAAGAAGTAAACATTAACAAGCATAATGAATGATATAAGAAGTAAACATTAACAAGCATAATGAATGATGGATGTGTGCTTTCCTTATTGTGGTTAACATTGACAATGGTACCATTTTCTTGAAAATATTGTGCTTAAAATTTTGGATGTTAGGCATAATGAAAAAGGTGTTACTCCATGTATTTTAGCCTCAAATGAACCGTATAGTCTCACAATCTATTTTTTTTGTTTTCTTTTATTTGGATGAACTTCCTAAGGATCGAAGAAGAGGGATTTCCAAATATTCTTCCCCCTCTTTCTTTTGATTAATAACATCACAAGTAGGCCCCGAATCGACTACAACAACTAGCTTCTGAAGTGACGCTGACAGTCCATCTTCCACATCTCCTAATAATGTTTTATTTTCATTTCATTTCCGACTGGCATGCCCTTTGCATTCTGATCATTAGTAGATGAAAATGTTCTGATCATAAATAGATGAAAACCCAACAACCTCAGGAGTGACCACCAAGAACATGAATATCGTCACTCCTGCAAAATCTACCCAAGCTCTAGGAAAACAAAATACCAACCCAAATCGTACTGTAAAAAAAAAAAAGAAAAAAGAGTAGCAGTAATAAGTGAGCTACACATATTACCAAAGACAAGTATGGGCATTTTGGATACCCATTATTCGTCTCTTCTTGCTCTTCCCAAATCAATTCCCCAACTACTACAACTACGAAAGTCCAACCAATTGCTTGAAATAGCCCCACCATCATCTAAATGACTAGGTAGTAAGAGAAATCATACATATTCCACCAATAGCCCAACCCAAACAAGGCCACACAGGCCTCGTTGGCAATCATACTAAATGTTAAAAAAATACCCAGATCAAGACAGTCACTGAGATGTCCTGCAAAAACACATGCCCATTGAATAAACATCCAAGAACATTGTGTCAATGTCTCCCAGGATATCTCTTCCATCAGTTCCATTAGAGGGAGCCCATCCATCCCTCATGTTTGCTAGGCTATGATATTGGTTTCCCCCAATTTCAAAAAGGTTTGGATCATTCTTTGGCATAAGTTATACTTGAAGAATGTTAGTTTCTACCATTGACTCCTAATTATCTAGTAACCCATGGGAGTAAACAAGCAACTAGGATGTGAATACTTGAAATTTTTTGTTAATCTTGGTATGCATTATTTTCAGTGTGATAGTGTTGATAAGAGTCGTTTGGGACAACGACGAAGAGATGAATTAGGACAACAACAAAAAACAAGAATCCAAGGCCATTCCATTCACGAAATACTTGGATTAAAATTGAAACAAATTGGCAAATTTGAATTAATATTTGTTCCTAAATTTTATTTGGGAAGATCAATAGGCCCTAAGTGTTAGAACCACACTCTAATACATTTGTTAGAACCACACTCTGATACCAAATGTAACACCCCTCTACAAGATGCTAAGCAATTAATCATTCATTAAATACATACACAATAATGATTGTTTTAGCATAATTTCATTGATTTTCATTTACACAATTATTCTACATTTGCTCAATGATAAATATAAATAACATGATGAATTAAGTAATATGTTATCTCCAAGATTCAAAACTTAAAATGAAATCATATAAAAATATATATCAATAAAAAAATACCACTTAAGAATACCTCCTCCTCGGTTTGTTGAAGCTCATTAGTTGCAATGTAGTCCTAGGTGCTTACAAGCATTATTTTCCCAATTCTTTTTCCACTTGTCCAGAGTGAAACAACGGAATCCTCTCAGACAACTAGGATCCTATCCAACTTCCTAGTTCCAAGAAACCTTTCAGTTTCTTTGTCCTCCGTGCATGTGACTCCAAGAACAACAAAGCACGTATGCTCTAATAAGACCCACAAGAATGATATCTTCCAAGAATGATCCAAATTCTCCACAGACTTCAACCTCACAACATGCTCCAACCTCTCCACCTCCCCTCCATTACCACCTCCTCTCCCTATTTATCAATTTTCCATATCCCCTTCCCCAAGTCTCCTCAACCACCCTCATTATTGCCCATCAACCTCCCATATCTATATTTTTGGGAAAAGTTAAAGTAAAACTAAAATATAAATGAATCACAAAAAATAACAATAAATAAAATGCAACGTTTTTCTTCTCATGTTGGCTTATAAATGCAACTTCACAATTTACCCCCAAATGTACATGACAACCCACCATACTCATTTAATTCATCATACCAACCATCAATCAAAGTCAAAGAAAATATTTAATGCTACTAGATATTTTGTATGCAATATAATTTACATAGTCATTAAACCATTCAATTAAATAGTTAATAATTAATACATTAATTAATTATATTGGTGTACATGTGTAGGGTATGTGTGCATAGCTAGAGGACACAAATCCTACACATGTGCTAACGATAAACAAGCAATGCCTCTAGTGCATAGTTCATATATGATCACAATGAGGCATGTAGGACAACAAATGCATCATTTAGTAATTATAATTAACAAAACTACAATAATTCATCAATAATTAATCATCACACTTAGAATATCAAAAAGGAAATCATAATCAGTGTTTTTGAACCAAGTGAGAAATCAAGAGTGGAACGACTAATCCCATAACATTTTTCTCAACTAACATCGAATCATTCTTCTTTCCTACCATACTTCCATATTCCATCATATCCTTTCCTCTGCTTGACTAATTTGGAGCAACAACTATATTGACCTAACTCCAGATAGAACCCATAAGTGGAAGTGTCATACATCTCAACCAAGCTTCCCCAACATGAAACTTTCAATTGCTATTACACGTTTAGGGGAGCATGACTTCACACAACCCTCCCACGACTCTAGGTTTCAAAGGGTAAATGGTGGGAAATACCTCCACCCATCCTTATAGAACTAGGGTCAACACCCTACATCAATCCATAATGTGCAACTATTGTTCTTAGAGTCACATCATCAGAAAACCACTCTTGGCAAGTTGTACGTCATGTCAAAACAACACTTACGACATATCATAGCAATATTTCGAATCATAAATTAGATAATAAGTGAAACTTATAGCATACTCTATCTTTTTTATGTCTATAACATCCAAGTTACATCAACACTACAGTCATTTTTCTATCACATAGCTCATCAACTTGTAGTTTAGTTCACCAATAACTCATATCCATGCATATACACCACAATTTCATATAAGAATACATATATGTATTAATGTTCAATTAAGAAATGTATGTTTACATGTTTAACCAACTTACATAATAATCAACATCATGAACATATAATGATGAAAATAATATCAGACAATATATAATTAGGTCCAGATGTACATATATCAAATATTTATCGCAATCTAACTGAGCCCAAACAAATGTTAATAATTGAATTACTAATATGAGTAAACAATAATGTTCTAACTTCCTAAAGCCAAGATATGGGGAATTACACATTTGGTATCAAAGCTTTATTTTCTGGTCCTGTTTTCTGATCCTGGCCATGCTCTTATCAGAACCAGTTTAATCAAGCTTTTGGCCATGCAGTAACTAGAGTTTCATTGTAAAATCCATTGCAAAATCACATATTGAAGCTAAGAAGCATGTATTATTATTTGAAACCATCACTCATTGCACAATCTTGCTAAATAATCACCATCTTTTCAAAAAATTCAAAGCACATAAGAAAAGTTTGATATAGTAATTCACACAACCTAAGAAGAATATTGAGAGCCATTCAATTAGTTTTTGATATATATAGCCACCATTGTACAAAAATTGTTGCTATAACAAAAGAGGGCCACCATACTTAGTATGAAGATAAAATCGTCGATGTGTTATCATCCACACAGGTTCAAGTTGTCATTCAAGGATCGAAGGGTCGTGACTTGCTTGCTATCAAGATCGACCAGTGGAGAGAAGCCTGGCGGGTTGGTCAAACTATGACATCATTTTACTACTACCTCATATATCATAATACCAAATAATAAAATACATTTTAAGGTATACGTTGACAAAAAAAATTGCAACCACTTCAGATTGAATCACAACTTTTTATTATGTTTAATGGTGAAAAGCTATACTTGTGAGAAGTTATATTCACATGTGATAAGTATGTATATATTATTAATATATACACAAATAGACAATTATTAAAAAAAAAAAAACTACTATTATAATTGGAGGCTAACTACACTATTTTATATTTATCATAAATTATTAAAGTGTTTTAAAAGTAGAATTGTAACACCTCAAGAGTTGACCTAAGTGATCGTTCTCCTCCACCACAGGTTTAGACAGATGACTCGAGATGGAGAGATATTGGTTCAGTTCAAAGAGATGAAAGAATCTTTATATGGAGAAGTTGGGTTCTTTGGGTGCGCGTCATGCCAACAATGGCTTCACCAAGATTCCTTGTGATGGACGTTAAGGTGAGAGCTTGACCAAAGTTCTGGGCTAGGTGAGCGCTCCATGGAAGCTGGGTGCCCCACCAAAATGAAAGGTTGGTTGAAGTCATCGGTTGGATGCTTTGACAAGGAAGGCTCCCAACCAACCGAACAAATGAATGACATGACTTGGAGAGATCAGATTCCTTAGGCGTGCATCGTGCCAAGGGTAGAAAACCAAGGGAAAACATGCATTGGATGCCAAGACAAAGGATTGGTCAACAAACGGACAAAAATGGCTTGGACACCTAAGAAACGAAGGAACCACGTCGGTTGGGAAGAGTGTGCGCTTGGATAGGGATGCTCTCCCTTTGGAAAGTCAACCCGATTCGCTAAAGTGGACAAACAACCGAAAATACATGTCACTATGGGTGAAGGGGTACATTGGGTGGAAGTTGGGCACACCTATAAGAACCAAGGGAGAGAGCCATTTGAGGAAGATAGAAAGTAATACACTTATTTCATAATATAAAATTGGGGAGTTCTTAGGTAGTGACTAAGAAGAGGGGGCGAGCTCCCCCTAAGGAGCCAAGTAGACCCTGGAGGGTAACTTGAGCTTCCTTGGGGAGGTTTCACCGAAGAGGCAGGGAGGGTGAGTTCTTCTAGAATAAATGAGTTGGTGGATGAATGAATTTTTTTTATGAAAGAGGAGTGTCACATGTCGCACCATTTTTGAGACAAGAGCAACATGCTTTTCAAAGATGAAGCATGAAGGAGTTTCATTCAGACTGAGGCAGTGGAGGAAGGGTGCATGGGTTAGCTTGATGAAGAAGAGTCTCTATCTCGGTGTTTTCGTGACAGGTTTCTCTATGTAATCTGAGTGAAATCTCCCCTTTGTAATTTTTCTTTATGTGGAATGAGTTGAGCTGAGCACTACTGTTTTGTATAAATACTTGGGTGTTAGGTTGGTTTGGTCGCCCACTTGAAAATTTTGTTTTGTTACTTTGTATGAAGGGTTCCTCTTTACTGTTGAAGCTAAGTATAAGAAAACACAAACATAACTTAAGTAATAAACAAAATAATGAAGTTAGGTGCAGACCGAGTCAAGTAACTTGGAGTGGCCTTGTCACCAAGTGAACGACTGTGGTGTTGCACAATGAATGGAACGTTGGGTGTTTTTTGCCACTCAACTGGAGGTTTGCCAAGACCGTGACATTTGGTATCAGAGTGAAGTTTGGGTCATAAGGTAGATAAATGAGCACATTTTCCACTGTGTCAACTTTGTGTCGTGCACTACCAAAGATAACAGTTGGGATAGTTGGGTTGCGAAGGACAGTTGTAGCTTTCAGACAAGTTGACTTGTTGAAGAGTCATGCAAATTGGCTAACAACAGGTGACTTAATGATTCATGGATTTATGCATGGTGTCCTGGTGTGAAATCATTTCAAGGAATGAAGATAACAGATGGAGAAAATGGGTTTGGTTGAATGCATGGAGAACGTGACTTGACAGAGTTTTTCATATCATTGAGTTGAGTTGAAGGCTTGATATGAACAGTATGGACACACATTATTGAGACGAGTCTATGTTGGGCTTCGCTATGCACAGATGTTGGGTCCTATTGTTGCAGACTTTCTATTGAAGTGACAAATGGATGTGACAGATTGTTTCATGGAGCTTGACACATTGATGGAAAAGGAAAACTGAGTTTTGGACACTGATTTGGTTAGGGTGTGGTGACTTAGGTGCATCATATTTTTTTATTTAAACAAAAATCAAACTTTTCCTTGAGCCACAACAAGGAGGTTTTTTTTCAAAATCATACTTGGTGGTTTGGGACAAGTTGTAGACTTGTGAAAAAATTCTTGGGCACACCTCACCAAGACATCTATGCACCGGCCTTCACCAAAGTCATTTGTTGAGCTATGTTTATGGGAAGATGAAGTTGAAGGGTGGCACACTTTGTGCTAATTTAGAATTTATGCAGTGATATGACTTGAAAAATTATAGACCTAAGGACTTTGTGTTAGTGTGAAGACATCCAAGAAACAAAGATAGAATGGTGGGAGGAAAATGAGATGGGAGGACGAGAAATTTTCAAGAGGAATTTGCATAAGGTGCTTTGGTGCATGAGTTCCTTAGGCACATTGGTTGGGTCATGAGGTGACTCAACCTTCACAACAGAGATCCAAATGATGAAGTGCCTTGACAAAGGAAATACAATTCGTTCCAAGAGGTGAACAAAGGTAGCAAGGAGTCGGCTAAGGAAACTATTGAAAGACAACTAAGATGGGTCAAATCATAGACTAAGTAGATTGGATGATGTGTTCCTACATATGGTATGGTACGTGGGATAAGAAGGGAGTTCTTAGGATGCTTGTGGATGGTCATAGAATGAATCAGAGATCCAAGAATTGTTGGTTGGAATTGATGGAGGAATTGGGTCAGACATGTTTTGGAAGGGAAGTCTTTGGGTGACTCACTCCACCTGGAACTGTTTGGAAAATACACTGGAACACTTGTGGAAGCAATTGTAGACTTATACAGATCGAAGGACTGGACAAACAGGATGAAACAAAGCACAAATGTTGAAGTAGTGTGGAGGTGATTGTTGGATGTGTGAGACTTGTGCACTTAGAGAATTTCATGGATAGGTTATGAAGAAGATGGGAGGTTGACCGATGAAGCAAGACTCATACTTGACTTGGGCATACTTGTCAAAGTTAACCATGGTTCCATGGAGGGAATGGTTGCAACAATGATGAGGCAATCCTAGATATCCTATAGTTTGTGGGATGAGTAAAGAGAGTGAATTCAATTGGTCACATGGGTGGTAGACGTGCGGTCATTTCCTTGATTTTTTGGATATCTTGGACATGAGATTGGCTAGGTTCAACGACTAGAGTAAGTGACAGTAGATTTTGCAACAAAGATGATGAAGTTTAAAGGAAGACTTCATTTTTGGGTAGCATCGCAACACGATGGGGCAAGAGAGTTTTCCTTGGTGATTTTTGCATAGACGAGTCAAGTTGCGGATGGGAGGAGATCAATTTGACATGGAGATGTGAATTATGCAAGTGGTCATATGGTTGGATCGACCACCAAACTTATTTGACATGTGGATGATTTAGTGTGCAATGACATGGAAAAGGGATTAGACTTCAAGAGAACGGTGATTCATTTGTGTAACACTTGGTTGTTGTGTGGAACTTCTCGATGTAGTTGGACAAAGACAATGACATGTGTCATCTTGCCTTGGATTTTTTGGTTTGGATAGTATGGTGAACTCATGAAAAAAAATGATTATGTTAATTTGTGTCAGTTTTGATCACAAATTGAGCGCAAAGTTGGACTAACTATCCAAATTGTTCAAAACATGGTTAGTTTCAACAAAGCATGGAGACATGACAAAATTAGTTGGAGTATGGGTACAAAATTTCAGCATGATTTTTCAACACTTAGACATTTTCAGTCTTGATTGAGATTGCGACGAGAGTTGTGATCGTAGCATAGTAGAGAACAAACATGATTGGTGATCACAACAGATGAAGTAATGTTGGGATCGTTGGGATGGAAACCACTTGGAGTGGGAGAGGGTGTAACACCTCAGGAGTTGACCTAAGCACCCGCGCTCCTCCACCATATGTTTAGACAAATGAGTTGAGATGGACAGCGCTCGATTCGATTCAAAAAGAAAAAAGACCCTTTATATGGAAAATTTGGGTTCTTTGGGCGCACGTCGTGCCAAATATGACTTCACCAAGATTGTTTTCGATCGACATTAAAATGAGAGCTTGACCGAATGTTTGGGCTAGGTGAGCGCTTCATGGAAGTTGGGCGCCCCACTGAAACAAAAGGTTGGTTGAAGGTGTTGGTTGGATGCTTCAGCAAGAAAGGTTCCCAACTAACCGAATGAACAAAGGACATGACTTGGAGAGCTCAGACGCATTGGGTGTGCAATATTCCAAGGGGAGTAAACCAAAGGAAAACATGCATTGTATTCCTAGACAAAGGATTGGTTGATGAATGGAAAACACTGGCTTGGGCGCCCAAGAAACAAAGGAAACACGTCGGTTGGGAAGAACGTGTGCTTGGATAAGGGTGTTTTCCCTTTGGTAAGTTGGCCCAATTCGCTAAAGTGGACAAATGATTGAAAGGATGTGTCACTTCTGGTGAAGGGGAACCCCATTTGGAAGTTGGGTGCGCCTATAAGAACCAAGGGAGAGAGCCATTTGAGGCAAATGGAAAGAAATACACTTATTTCATAATCATAGATTGGGGAGTTCTGAGGTAGGGACTAAGTAGAGGGGGAGAGCTCCCCCAAAGGATCCAAGTAGACCTTGGAGGGTAACTTGAGCTGCCTTGGGTAGGCTGCACCAAAGAGGTAGGAAAGGTTGTTGGACACACCTACCACACTTAGAGGGGGGGTGAATGAGTGTGGGGCTCTTTTTCCCAAAACTTCCCTCTTGCACAAAAACTCATCAATTAGCATTCAACATTTATTC
>JZKD02S2435324.1:74329-84481 GCA_000966675.3 Picea glauca
CGTTGATTACTTATTCTAAGGTTTTTGTATGCTATATTGATATTTGGTTCTTAACAATTTATGCAGAAGCCAGTGATGATGGAATAAATATCAACATATTTACACACGGAGGAGCGAAGATAGGAACAAACGAAAAAAAAATGGGGGAAGAAGAAAAATGAACCACAGGAAAAATTTGATGTGGGGAAAAAAAAAAAAATATTCAAGGAGGAAAGTCAAGAGTTCCTCAAGAAAGATGTTGCATCTACATCAACCGCACAACACACTCAGAGTGTACCAATGCACAAAATTCCCTCCTCAATGGACCACACCAGTGAAACACAATCTATAGAGAAAGTAAGTACCATAAATATTTTTCTTCAATCCTGTGTTAAGCTACTGAATAATCCATCATCTATTAAAGTTTTGCAACATATGTTAGAAATATGTAACACATAGGTAGAGGGGAAGTTAGAGAAGAAGACATTCAATCACCTCCATTCAAGAAGAAGGACAAGTAGGGAATTCAGATTGAATGCTAACATTGGGGATTTCAATATGGGAGACATTATATTGGACTTAGGCTCTGAGGTCAACGTGTTACCTAAGAATACATGGCAATATATGGGAGATCCAACATTAGGCTACTCACATGTCCATTTGAAACTAGAAAACCAACAAAAATTTCTTCCAATTGGAAGGCTAAAAGGTGTGACAGTATATCTAGATGGAGTGTGCACTAAGGCAAACTTTGAAGTGATAAAAACAGTGGATGGCACAACACCTTCTCCAACATTTCTTGTACTAGATTGGAAATTTGATAACCAGGAGATATCAAATTGAAGACAATGAATATGACATTTGAATCAGGAGAATACAGATTCATTGCACCATTAGACCCTTCAGAAGGAGAAAGGTTTGTAGAACCTACTTGTCTGGATTTAGAAGAGATAAACTAGTTGTACAGAACCACCGCGCGTGAAGAAGATTATGTCAACCCAACTGCAAATGGAATACTTAGCTAGTGAAGCATCACATCATGTGCTTCTGACTTAGATATAGGTTTGAAAAATTGGCAGTAGAGATTACATGAAGTATCCACAAGAAGGTGCACAAGAATAGACTGCGTAGTCAGATGGGTGGGTATAGAGATAAGAGAACCTCCCAATTTTCATGGCATAAATGACTTAGAAGAATTCCTAACAAGATACGAAGATGAAGTGTTAGAGAATCAGAGGCTCTTATCCCTAGACATTGCACTCAAGGAAACGCCTGCAAGATGGTGGGGTGCGCACAAAGAAACAATTAAGGACTGGTACCAATGTAAGAGGTTATTGCGAATTAGATTCGGCACAGAGAAGGGAAGTAATGAGATGCATAGATATGATGGGCATGGGACACCAAAATAACATTTGGAGAAATGAAGAACACTATGGAGGATGATACCACCAGAGGAATGACCTCATCACTGTAAATTCTAACCTTGTACAGTATCTACTGCAAACAGATATTCATAAAAAGAACAGAAAAGATACAATGGCAAATACAAACATTACACAGAGAGTTTTTCCCTGGAAACCCAAACCGAGAAAACCAACATATTCTATATTATTCATTGTGATACACTTTTTACAATACAATATACATATAGGAGCCAGCGGCATCCAAAACCCCGACCCAATGACCTGGATTAGTTCAAAACCCTAATTCCTTAACCAAAAATAGAAAACCATCGGCAAAAACCATGTGCCAAAAAAACACCTAAATACATGACACATTTCCCAAGGCATGTGTCACATTTCTCGAGGCAGGTGTTATTGTGCAAAGAATATAACACATACCCAATAATCACTTCATCCACACATTGGAAGGAATTCTAGAAAAATGGTATGTAGACCAAAAACTACGCAGAGGCACTGCAGAATGGATAGCATTACAACAAAATTTTATAGTAACCTTCTCATTTGAACATGAGAACCCCAACATCGATTCAACACTGAAGAATATAATAGGTGTGATATTTATTGATGAAGCAGAGTTTGAAATCATGACATAATACCAACAGCAGAATAGGCAGACAATGAAAGAACTAATGTCATGTTATCATATGAAGGAAGAAGCACTAGATGAAGATGATCCATGCAACATTAATATTACAAACGTTGAAGGTGAAATAGAGGTGGAAGGTCCATATTTGGAATCAAAAGTATTTGTTGCACCTCTCAAGGTGAAGAAAGTCAACATTAGGACAACTCAGAATCCCAAAATGGCAAGTATTGGAGACTACTGGGATGAACAAATAGTAGAAAGGATAACATAGCTATTGTGCGAATATAGTGACATGTTCCCAACAAATTTTACAAAGATGAAAGGCATAGAAGGAGAGCTATGAGGGATGAAGATACCTCTCAAACCCGAGGCTATATTTTTCAAACAAAGACCTATTGAGCACTCAACACACCCTAAAATATTTTGCAAAATTTATTTATTTTTGGGTACCACTTATCATTTTTTGAATCATAGTTAGTATTATGGGATGGATGAATATATATGTTGTTATTGATTCTTGTTATCGGTTATTATTTTTGTCTTGAAGTTATTGACAGATTGATACTTTTTAGTAACATGGCATGAAAGGCCTAAAATGTACATGGCTTAAAAATTTTCAATGGTCATTGATCGACAATTTTTGGTCTATAATACAGTTCTTTAACATAGCCGATAAGTTTTCAACATCGGCTAAATCCCAGATCTAAATCACAAATGTGGAAAACCATAAAAAATTGTCGATCACCGATACATTATCAGCATCAACGAACTCTGAGGGTCGAAACGACGAAACATTGACCAACACAATCGTCGATTGTCGATCGTCGATACGTCATTGGCATCAGTAGGATAGGATGTTGTAGCTAGGGATCTATGTTTAAAGAAAGTCACCGAGCCGAAAAATGTTTCTCACAAAGAGGTCAAAATCAATAAGCCACGTGTCTTTGCCACGTAAATAGTTTGTATGACTTAGTCTCTTCCCCGGTTCCCCTGTGTAATATCTGTACTTTCATGTCAACATTTCCACATCAACGTTGTACGACGGTTTTAATCTATGTCAAAACTTTTACCTAAAGGTATCAAGAAAACATGTCTAAGGAAAATTGTTGACATTGATTCAGTTATTTACTATCGGTGGGCTGATAGGTCACCAAATGCTAGGGTTTTTAATCAAACCTTCATCATTCTACAATGACAATCTTGGCTAATTTGTGTTGTTGTTCCATTCAAAAGACCCTATATTTTGTTTTCTCGACGCCGATCATACTAGTTTCTTGTGAACACGAAAACGCCTGGTGATTTCATGGGACATCCCTAGCCGAGGTAAGACAAATTTATGTGTTTTGGTAGACAGATTAAATTTTCATGCAACCAACATTATAATCCTGTGCATCGACCAACCATTGGAATTTGAATTCACCTATGAACTATGAAAACCCGCTCCTGCGTTGCATTTAATCCTAAGCATGGTGCATATTTTGTAATAGATTTCACATATCGCATTTGAACTCCCGAATTTAAGACTTGATGTGACAAGGTAAGTATATGTTTTGTTTAAATTTACAAGGTCATACCCAAACACACTATTTTGTTCGCAAATCACTTATTCCCCGAAGCAGACAAAAGAGCAAGAGAAAGTGTCAAGGAGGTTACAACCCGCTCTCTGACTTTGATTACTATTAAGACCAGGTTAATTTCTTGCAAGCTAGAGGTAATCATTGTCTTTATCATTTATGCACTTGTGATTGAGTCAATGACTCTTGTCGAGGCTGGTTGGCTACTCACTATAACATTCTTTTATTTTCTATAGGAAAATGCCTCCAAGAAAGCCAATGACCAGGCGCTCACCTAAAACACCCAAAAACAAGGAAGAAGATGTCGATGAAGGGTCTACATTAGGCGCTACAAGAGAACTTGATTTTGTCTCAAAGACAGAATCAGTTATCCGCACATCCACCAAAAACAAATTTCCCAACCTCCGACGTTCGACGACAAAGAGACAAGCACTGGATCTAAAATGGTGCTCCCATATTCGGGAGACTTGTATAGAAAAATCATCCAGGAGGATTACCCAGAATTCAAACCCCACAACAACTCAGACGTTAGAATATTGGATGATCAAGTGTTCTCGAACATCAGGAGATCATACCTGCACAAGGTGTCTTGTCAGAACCCAACTCTGCCCTGTATCTAGACTTTAAGATGGATAATCGACCATACAGACACCGTGAAATTCACTATGAACAATGCATAGGGTGAATGTATTGGTGTTTTCCTTCCAATTGAGTACAAAAGTATTATAAACTCAGGGACCCAGAGGAGAGGTTAAACACAGATTTCGTGGTCAAATTTTATGAGTATCATGACACCAATAGGTTACTATCCTCATGGTGGAAAGAAGACAAAAAATTCACAAACAGAAACACCGGATGGTACAACACAGTAAATCTCAGAGAACCCTACATATATCCAATGGATTTAATTTGTTGATTATATGGAGAAAAGGATTGCTCAAAATTTTCAGAAGCTTGGATTCCCTTGGCGTACACTGTGGTGATTTCTGGGAGTAGTTTCAATTGGGGAGCCATTATCTCCAAGCAACTGAGTATTAATCTCGTACATGCCTAGACATCGAAAGAAGGAGAAGTTCCAGTCTTCTACATGGCATCGTACTTGTTGGACGTAATCTGCGCAAGACTATATATATATATATATATATATATATATATTTGGCGAACCCACTAACATTAGATTAATGAATGTGATGGATTTGATATAATATCCTTAACATAAGGTTGGAAAGCATGATTGGCATAGACATTTAGCGTGGATATATATGCTAAGGTGTGAAGCTTCGTTTATTTACTTCGTGAACCATGAAGCCATCACCCAACATAGTCGTTTGTGAAAGCAAGTGATTCTATTAAAACCTAGGACCATTGATGAGCTCTATGTGAAAGCATAGTATCTAGAGAACATAGGCCATAAGAAAGGACAACCAAGTGGTTATAAATATAAATACCACCAAGATGCTTCCAAGGATGGGAAGAAGTGGAAAGGAAAAGATAAGAAGGTAGTAGCCACTACACACGAGTACAAGGATTCAAGCAACCACCACAACCATTGCAATATTTATGGTCACACTGAAGACATGCATTGGAAGCTACATAAAGAGTTGAATCTTAAGAATCATAAGAAGGATTCCAAGAAGAAAAACCCATTTGAAAAGGATTTGTGCAACTAGGTAGAGAGAAACTCGAATGTGGATGAAAATATTTTCTCCACTTCCGTGCAAAATGAGGTGAATCTGAGTATCCTTCATTACAAGGAAGAGAAGGAAATGAAAAATATCTTCCATATTAAGATCCAAGTAAAAAATGCCAAGGTATATTCTCTATTCAATTCTATCTCATAGGCCAACCTCATAGAAGATGATCTGGTCAATAAGCTTGAGTTTGAATTTCATGATCATTTGATCCCATATACATTGGGATAGTTGAATAAGGATGTAGATATAAAATTCACTAAACAATGTAAGATCAAGTTTTCTATAAGTGCATATTTTATTGATGAAGTGGAATTAGATGTAGTACCCCTTGATGTGTGTGGTGTAGTGTTTGGAAGCCCTTACATGTATATAATGGATGTAATCTTCACGTGGAGAGAAAACCAATACCGCTTGAGCAAGGATGATAAGTTTTTATAGGCTGGATCACTATATTATTTTTCATCTATCTCGATGCTTTTGGAGTGGAAAAAGTTGGAGTAACCAACTTGCAGAGCCATTTTAATGGCAGTTCCTAGTTTGAAAATTTGGGGATTAACCTTCTAGATTCATTTAGAGGCATCAAATGGAATTTTTTTAGGTCAAAAATTTCCCAACTTGTGCTAGGACCACTTGATGTTATTCTACACATCAAAACCTTTCCAATAGTTCAAAAAGACCGTCAATTAGATCTTGTACACAAAAGTTATGTTTCATGCGAGTTGACCTACCTTGTTGACCACCATGGTACGAGAGGATGACATGTCAACCCCCATTACTCACACATATGGGGATAGCCACATGTGGATTTTCAAGAATAGTTTACAAGGTCCAAAACCTTATCACAATTGAGGGTTGAGGAAGTCAAAACCCTACCCCTAGATGGCTATCAAGCTATGTTAAATATTGGGCCACTAGAAGGAGAGGGGTTTCCATTGTTTTTCATTGTATCTTGTTCCATAGCTGACCATAATAGTTGAGAGTGGTATTGTTTTATCATAACAGAGTAGGAGAGATTCTGTAACAACCATATAGGCCATAGTCTCAAAGTAAAATCCTCAGAGAGTGTAGTGCCTCTTTCTTTGTACTTGCATTTGAAGAAAAGATAACATAGTGGCTTCACCTTCTAGGGAGGTTTTCTCCCGTATTGGGTTTCCTAGGTTATATCTTGTGTTTATTTTTGGATGGTGTGTCAATATTTATTTATGTTCTTTATTTTTCGAATTTTAGTTATTTCATACATTTAAGAAGAAAAAAACCCAGTTATTAAAGAATCTGAGATGTAAGGAAACTAACCTTCACAGTAAAGATATCGGTAATTTAATTATATCTATTGTAATGAACTGTCCAATGGAATATCCACCACAATTTATAAATCATATTCGAATCGGAAGAGGTTTTCTTGGGGAATTTGTGGAAAGTTGCAGGGATATAGGAATCAGTTTAAGAAGAAAGTCACAAAACCCTAGCCATGGCCGGTGAGTCTATTCATAACAACCCTCAAGATCCAGAAAAAGAGAGATTTGTGAGGAAAGAAGAGAAAGCCATTGACATATCTCGCAATGTGTCTGAAATCATGGTGGCTCTAGCAAGCAAGATTATACCATTCGAAGGAGTTCGAGGATTGAACTTAGAGATTAGATCAGATGGGAAATCAAGAAATAAGAAAGATCCAGAAAAGGAGTGCTATGACACAATACTTTAAAAATGATAAAATGTGAATGAATACAATCCACTTTGAGGGGAAACCTCCAAATGTAGCTATTTGAAGTATGAAGTATGGAAGTATGTGTTGTACCACCATTCCACCAAGGGAAACTATTGGAAATACTAAGAGGGGGAGTGAATCAGTATTACCTTTTTAAACAATTAATAATTAATTTGTTATTCTATTAATCACCACAATAGATCAACAATGGAATTGTATTTATAATCAATTATATAAGTATAATTAACAAGAATTACAAATTTTATAAAGAATAATTTGTGATTGTGAAGGACACCAATCCTCTTTAGAGCACTAACTCTTGGAGACACAAATCCCCTTATTTTTTTAGAACCTACGTAAGGAATCTACAACTCCTTACTTCTCCAAGAACCAACTTGAAAGGAGGCTCCAACCCCCTGTATTCTTCAAGCACCAACTTGAAAGGAGACACCGACCCCCTATTTTCTTCAAACACCAACTTGAAAGGAAGCTACAACTCCCTATTGTTCAGGCTTCAACCTGTAGAGGACGATAATCCTCCTGAACTCCTCCCTTCCACCCTCACTTCTTGAGTGTGTTCAAAGTTCTTTCACGGAATCTATTTCTGTTTTTGATCTGATGTATACCACAGAGACGACTTTCTTCTCACCATATATTTCCATTTATATAGTTTTCTAACATGTATAAAATTGAAACATTGTGTCTTTTAATAATGAACCATTGCACCCTTTCATTTATTTAACAACTATGTTATTTTAATAAAAAAAATTATTCTTTTACTATTATCCTTTAAGTATATTGGGTGAACTTGGTTCTTCTTTCAATCTCTTTTAATTAAGAATCGTATTCTTAATTGGCCCCGATTTCTAGATATAGAGCTTTAATAACCTATATGGGTGTAACAATGCTTAAGCACCAAATCTAAAGGCACTAAACATTTTCTCCTCTGGGTTCGACCGATGGCTAGATCCATGTGCTTATTCCTATATGTGATTTAATCAGGATCATTGATTTCCATATTCAAATTCTACAGATAGGCGCTTCCTTTAATCCACTTCCCTTTGTCACCGCGAGCTTGAAACCACAAGCTTATCCATTCTAAGCATTGTTTTGTTATCACTTTCTATTTCCTCCATTATTCTTCTACATGGGACCATATTCAAATGTCCAATGGATTATTTCATTCGAGGCCCCTTTGCCCTCCTTATTAGCTTATTTTCCTTATCACGTGACCGGTGTTGGAACCAATTCCTCCAGTACTTTATCCTTCGGGATTTCCAGCCTTTGCAATCCTTTCATTCTTCCAGAGTTTGACCTGTCAAAGTGGTCATCAAGAGTGGGCGACTGTTTGTTGTCAGTTGATAGTACTCCTTACACTATCCTTCCACTATACTTGATCAGACAATCGAGAAATATTATGGATGATCTTATATCAATGACCAACGTTATTTTGCAACTTCGGCCTTCGACACTTTGGGCATATTGCTGGTAGGAGAAGTTGGACATCCCCGAAGGCTATAATCCCAAAGTGACGTGGCATGATGACATCACCTAGGTTGATGTGGACCCATAGTATGTGTGCCACATGTCACTCTAATTTATGACTTTCACAGTCACTCTAATTCATGACTTTCACAGACCTTATGTGCCGAATGGACCTCGACACTTGTCACCAATTGATTGGATCACGTGTCATCTTTGTTTTCTACCACATGTCTCCCTCCTAGATCATGGATCTAGGATGCTTGATCTAATAGCTCACATTTCTCCTGATGTTGTTCCCTCGATCTGACGATTGGGTTTTAATCAGGCGTTGAGTGGACGATCCTGGATTTCCTAGGTGCTTTAGACACATCAACGGTTCAGATATAATCAACCATTGAGTGGACAGTTCTCATTCATTTTAATTATGGACTTTTACTTAGAATTATTTCATGTGACAGGTTCACGGACTCTTAGACTTGCAGACTCACATGTCTTCTCAGGTGTCATCAAAATGCACGCCCAACTTCCATAGACTTCAAGATGAACCTATACTTAGAAAAATTCATAAGTGATTTTTCTCAGGCTCACGGACTCTCGGACTCGGAGACTCATTTCTCTTCTATGGTGTCATCAAAATGCACCCCCAACTTCTGTAGTATCCAAGAATAACCTATACTTAGAAAAATTCTTAAGTGATTTTCTCGGGCTCATGGACTCATATCTCTTCTATGATGTCATCAATATCATTCGATATGAGATTTGTAATGTATATAACGAACCTTCTATTGTTTACACACAATAGAACACCATATTAATTGACCATGTTTAGGATTCATGAGGTCCATCACACTTTAATCATATGACTTATAAAAATAAATGTGCCCAATACAATACACATTGAAATATATTTATTTTCCAAACTTACTTGTATTTTCCACTTGCATATTGTTTACACTTATTTGCATCTTGTTTTCAACTTGCGCAACTTAAACAAGAAATTGAGGAAAACGTAGACCCAACTTGTGACTACTATATTAACATAGTCTTGGGAAACTTTTGTATGTTCTCTCTATATACATATAATTCAGAACAAACCAATAAAAAACATAAATCAATATCTTATAAATTATAGTTTTTCTTAGTTAAATTTGTGAAAACACATATCTCATTGGAGTGTAAGTCTGTCTCAACTCTTTTAACAAATATAAAACATAAATGAACCAAAAATATCTTATAGTTTATATTTTTAGTTAGTTAAATTTATGAAAAGGGTGTAAAGTCTTTCTCGTCCAATACCCTATGTCAAATAAAAAAAATGGCAACTAACAAACCATTATTCATATCCTCTGCTTCATTTGCTCAATTCTTTGACAAATTGATTCGCTCAATTCTTCTGACCAATAAATTCAATAAAACTAATTTCAAGTATAATTTTCAAAGTTATGCTGCAAGCAATAATAATCACAAATCAATGGGAATATCTAGACATCTCACAAAATACTTTCACTGTATTCGAGACTTTGCTGGCCTTCACGCTGTACAAGGGCCCTTCTGTGTGCCAAGATATTTACAGGGTTTGCTTAACAAGAGCAGTGCTGTGTGCTATAGACTGCTTATGGTGGGTCAGGCGATCAATGTATCGATGAAGTCGTTGCCGATCAAAAAT
>JZKD02S2435324.1:88776-104573 GCA_000966675.3 Picea glauca
TATATATATATATATATATTTGTTTTATTAAGAAGGAATATATTATAATAACAATTTAATTTTAAGAACACGACAAAATTAGACATCAAATTGGTGTATGAGACCCCCTTGTTTGTGGGACAAGGGACCCTCGTCCGCACAACAAGTTGACTAGATTTGAACTTGTAACCTCTTAGAAGGAAACAAATGTTCTTAACCATTAAACCCACTCAAGCTGTATAAAAAATGGATAAAGAAAAACCCATTGTTAAATCTTTTAATTCATTTTGTGATATGAAATGACAAACAAATATATATATATATTTGTTATATGAAGAGGGGATATATATATATAAAGAGAAAGAGGTGTCTAATATAATAGTTTTTGGAAGGGATTGTTTTTATTAACAAGAGATATAGCTACAAAGCAGTCCCTGCCCCATTAGAATATTTGTGAGCTTAGTTCGTATATTGATCTTCCCACACTTCATCTTCAACTCAGCTCTAAGTCAATATCCCATATTAGTGAACTTCCAGGAATGGTGTATTAGTTCTTGTGGAGCAATGAGGTCATATGATATGCTATTTTAAGTGTTTTAACATGGAGTGATCAGCCTATGTCATTATACCCAACAATATTTTATCATGTCTAAAAACAATTGGTATATAATATGTCTTGAGTCCTTCAATAATTGTTCATTCAATGCTGATAAAACGGTATAGTAACCCAATTGATCTATTGTTGCGATGGAATGTAAATAATGAAATGAAAAAAAAAAACCACAGAACCAAATAATAAAATGAAAAAAAAAAAACTACAGAACCCGGTCAATCAATAAGTGTTCTCTAGAAAAGAACCCTTGGTCAACAAAGGGTTAATTCTAATAATCAGATTAAAAATTTTCAAAATTTAAACCTTTCCATAATTTTCAAAAGTTAAACCTTCCTATTTCACTCTCTTAAACTTCATTGGTGTCCTTCTAGAATCTAAATACCAATATTGATAATTATACTAAAAGTGTTGAAATATAACAATGATCCAAGAAGAATAAAAAGTGGGTAAGAAAGTTTTTTTTATTCATTAAATTTATGAATAAATAATTATTTTTAATATGTATAAATGTAATTAAGATAATTTAACCTAAAAAAGTAACTTGATTTAAAAGAAATGAAAAAAACAAAAAGTAATGCTTGTCTTTAAACTTTGACAAGTTATTAAATGTACGAACCAGCACCTGGATTGTTGCATGGCTTCCCTCCTTGTAAGTCTATAACACATCCGTTGTTAGTGGAATGTAGTTACACCCTTCCCAAACTCTACAATGATGATCCCACAAGAAGGACTTCACAAGCCTTAGTACCAACAGAAGCTACTTCATAAGTAGAACCCACGACATGGCATCGATTGCAGCAACCCAAAACCCAATGCCATTTACCATGTGCGTGGCCTATTTAGAATTTTTTGTAATTTTAAATTGTTTACAATGTACGACAAATAGTGCTAAAAAAATGAAACACACCAAGGATAATAAAGTCCCATCACAACCTCTAACCTAATCAGAAAATTCAGATTATGAAATTGTGAAACATTAAAAATTATGTATTTATTCAAAATTATTTAAAATAAAACATATTTTGTTCATAACATTACGAAATTTTTTAGATGGCAACAAAATGGACTAAGTAATAAATAAAAAATGCATCAAAATGCACCAAGGGGGTTGACTTCTAAGCGAAAGCTAAAGTCCCATAGCTAGATGCAGGGACTAATAAGAAGTTCACTAAAAATACTAAGAATTTAAATTAAATTTCAAAAAAAACCTTTAAAAATAATCTATTTGTCTAAGATTTTAATATACCAAGTGAAGAAAGGAGTACTATAAATTAAGTGTCTAAATTTAGTAAAATATTTCAAATTTAAATTAAATTTCAAAAAGAAGTCTTTAAAAATAATCTCTTTGTGTAAGATTTTAATATTTCAAAAATAATCTCTTCTTCTAAGATTTTAATATTCCAAGTGAAGAAAGGAGTACTATAAATTAAGCGTCTAAATTTCCTAAAATATTTCAGTACTAAGGAAATTATTATTAAAAAGAGGAAAAATGTTTATACTATAAAATATTATAGCATTTTACTAATATTAAAATAGTTAATAAGTGAATCGAGAAATAAGTTAAACTATGAACTTTTAATTCCATGGATGATTTTATCATTATGATGAAATATCCCTAATGTGGAAAGGATGTCAAAAGTAGGATGATCTTCAAAACTCTAATGGTATTTTGTCACTATTGTCAATGACTATTTTCTATAAATAAATATCAAGGCAACATGCAAATGCAACAATATGCATTACAAATGAAGAAATTAAACGACGAATTAGCAAAACAAAAATAGGCACAAACATGCATGATATTAACATGAAGTTTGTAAGGATGTTTGAACTGGTGGAAACATGCACGAACTCGAGTGCATAGGGAGATGCAAACGCATATGAGGCACCAACACACTGTTATTTAAACTTTTAACTATTTTTTGAACGTTAAAACTCATAAAATAACACATGTTATGTTGTTTACAATAAGAAGGGCATTCTTGCAATCAATATGTTTTTTCATCAATAGGCCTAAGTTAATTTGTTTTCAACCCAACAGTGCAATAACCATGGTGATGTGACTTATTCAATTCAAATCATGACTTGTATTAACTTTATAAAGAGCAAGGAAATGATGAAAAACAAATAGGAACATGAAAACTAATTGAAATGACTGCTGGGTGTAGGTTGATTTTGAGGAAGAGTCTAATTTTTGGAAAGTAAAGATTAAATTTGGAAAAAGATAGCTAGCAGGAAAAGTAGCACATGCGAGGAAAAGCTACATGAAAAGAAGGAAAGCATGCAAGACATGCATGCATGAAAACCTAACCATGTTAGGGTTAGGGTTTTTGTAAGAGATTGTAACGACTGATAAGATGAAAATTAATATAAATAAGTACCTAGGAGGTCTAGGTTGGGGTTTTTTTTTGTTGTTCTTGAGTTTTGTTCTGTTCAAATAAGGAAACTACTGGAAGATATGAGACCATTTTTTGTAAGTTGTTGAGTTATAGGAGAATCGAGTAGCTAGACCTGAGGTTTAGATCACAAGATGAGGATCCTGGTGCGATCTAGTTAGCCTCATAGAGGATTGTGGAACTATTTTGTAATTGTATGATCAGAATTGTAGTGCGTGCGGCACCATCTATTACAAAAATATAAATAAAAGAAAATAGAAGCCAGATATTTGTGGATGTATCCCAGGAGGGGGTGAAACACGGTAACACCTATGTTATGTGTTGTGATTGATTGCATGTTTACCTTCTGTAACTAGTTATACTGTGAATGGATGAATGGATAATTTTGTGAGATCTATTATATGTTAGATATGTTAGAATGCATGCATAGATTTAACAAAGGAATGAATATTAAGAATAATAGGAAGAACAACCAGATATATGCTTAAGGAGATGAAATGCAATCCCAGATACCCACTCTTTCCTAGACTGCAAGCATCTGCACATTGCATCCACCCATAGAACTATCTAGGGTGAGACTGTGTCGTACATTATGTGTGTTGTGTTGCCTTCTGGTTTACCAGGGGGGGCGATAGTTTTAGAGGGTTTTGTTGGAAACCTGTTATATATGAACCTGGTTCAACCAAGAAGTAGACAGAAAGAGAAAGAACCTACAAATGGTGTTGTTTATGGCTGGAACTGCATGGGATTGAGTGAGTGGGATCCGTGAAACAATCACAAAGAGAATGAAGGTATAAAAAGGAATGTTCATACTGTGGAACCCAACGTAGGAGGAAATCGAAATATGGTTGAAAAAAAAGGATCTTGAATTTGCGTAGAAAGATAATAGAAACCTTAATTTAACACCGTGCAAATATCTGGACAAGTACGTGTTTAGTGACCTGCATGAGGTCTTTTTTTGTGATTTCCCCCATGTGTTGCATGAGTGGCTATTGAGGTTGAAAGACAACCACCCTACAAATCAAATCAGATAGATTGAGTGGAATCTTGTGGTGATTGTGAAGTTACAACAAATTCACGTGCGCAATAAATATCTGGTTAGACAGTATTGTTGCAGGGTTTATCACAGAATTTGCAGTAGATACCGTGAAGTCTTACAGTGTAGTAGAGTAGGAGTTTCTAAAAGGACCTAGAGGTAGGTATATCAGATCGTTTTATTCTTCAATCAAGATTTTACTATATAGCAATGGTGTGATGACTATGGAATCAGACAACTAAACTTCCCTGCGTGCATGGGGGAAGAGGGGAAGCACTGAAAAAAAAAATGAGGAATGGAGGGAGAGATGGATAAGGGAAATAAGAAGGATGCCATGGACCCAATCCTAATGGAGGAAGATCAGATCAAACAGTTTATGGAAATAAATTGAAAAATTCGCAGTGGAGTACCCTACCAATATAAGATGAATAATAAGAAGAAAGCCATAGAATATAGAGAGGGCTTGGCAAGTGATGAAGAAGAGGTAGAGGATCTTTGTGTTGTGGAGAATATTGAGGAAATATTGTGCGCAACATATGAAAGGAAGACAATAAGTCCAAGGGAAGGAACAGAAGGAAGAACTCTCATTCATGTTAGTGTCAGTGTGGAAACCATAACCTCATGTTGGACTAATACACCAGAAAGACCACCATTGTTTAGACAACCAATTTTTAGTGGAAGAAAGACAACAATAAGTACATCTAAAGAAGGAGAAACAACTGGAGGAGGTAGTTCAAGAAGTAGTAGTCAAGTATATACACTACGCAGAGGTAGTATTTCATCATAGTTCAAGATGGCAGGACATGATCCCACCATTATGTTACCATAATTTCAAGGAGAGGCATATGAGGACCCTGGAAAGAATTTATTCATCTGTGATAATATCTAGGAAGAAAAGCATATCAAATATGAGGACACACAACTTTCTTAGTTAGCTATCATGCTAAGATATTGCGCATTGGATTGGTACATGAGTCTAGATGTAAACAGTCCACCAGGAACAACACAGACTATTGCAGATGTGAAGAAGTTGTTGATAAATGAATTTCAGAAGCCTAACTTAGAAGATTAGTACATGAATGAGATGATTGAAATCATACATAAACCAGGTGAGTCTGTGTGGGAGATTGATCAGAGGTTCAAATGGTTGAAGGGTAAGTTGAATTATGTCATGACCGACATGCAACATAGACATTTATTTGTGAATTCACCACTACCACATATGAAATACCCTTTGAGACAACAAAAGTTTCAAACTGAGGAAGATGATCTACAGGAAACCTTACAACTGGAAGAAAACCAGTATCAAAAGACAAATCCAACAATAGAAGAGCTAAAGGAGGATCTGAAGAACCTCACATTTCAACTAAACTAGAATGAGGGAAAAGAGAAAAGAGAAGTTGTTTGGTGTACCATATGCAGGAAAAAAGGACACCATAAGAATAAGTGCCCAAATTTTGCGCAGTATATGGAAACAGGGCTACTAAACGCATTGCCAATAGGAGGACCATGGTGTGAGATCTGTAAAACATATGGGAATGACCCATATCATTTTCCAATGATGAAAAAGTACCAGACATTACCCAATAATTCATACTGTATTTTTTGCAAATCAGTAGGCCACGATGATAAAGATTTTAGGACAATGGACTTGATAAGGGAGAGAACTTCGGATATGTATAGGGTGCAGGAAGAAATTATGAGAGGGAAAGTTGCACCACAGTTCAACCAGGTAGCACCTCCATATAATAATTCATAGCAACAGTACAACACTGCTCAACCATAGTATAACACTATGCAACCTCAGTATAACCCCACACAGTATAATCTGGTGCCTCAGTACAACACACCATGAGGAGATCAAGGTGGATACAGAGGTGTAGGATGAGATAGAGGAGGATTTGGAAGAGGCAGAGGCCGAGTAGTGTACCACAACTACCAACATCTAGGACATTATGCAAGAGAATGTCTAGTTCCACCTGAAACATGTATGTAGTGTCGCACAATAGACCATGATATAGAGGAATGCCCAACACTTTTGGGGAAGATTCAAGAAAAAAAGGAACTAGAATAATCAGAATGTTCAGTGGATTTCTGCAGAAGCCATGAATGATGGAATAAATATCAAAACATTTACATGCAGAGGAGCTAAGATTGGAACTAACACAACACAAATGGGTGAAGAAGAATATTGAACCACAGAAACAGTTCGATGTGGGGAAAGAAAAAAAAAATATTCAAGGATGAAAGTCAGGAGTTCCTCAAGCAAGATGTTGCATCTACATCAACCACGCAACACACTCAGAGTGTACCAATGTACACAATTCCCTCCTCAATGGAACACACCAGTGAAACACAATCTGTAGAGAAAGTAAGTGCCATAAAGATTTTTCTTCAATCATGTGTTAAGCTACTGAATAATCCATCATCTGTTAAAGTTTTGCAACATATCTTAGAAAGATGTAACACATAGGTAGAGGGGAAGTTAGAGTAGAAGACAGTCAATCACCTCCATTCAAGAAGAAGGACAAGCTGAGAATTCAAATTGAATGCTAACATTGGGGATTTCAATATGGGAGACATTATATTGGATTTAGGTTCTAAGGTCAATGTTTTACCTAAGAATACATGGAAATGTATGGGAGATCCAACATTAGGCTACTCACATGTCCAGTGGAAACTAGCAAACCAACAAAAATTTCTTCCAATTGGAAGGCTAAAAGGTGTGATAGTATATCTAGATAGAGTGCACACTAAGGCAGACTTTCAAGTGATAGAAACAGTGGATGACACAACACCTTATCCAACATTGCTTGTACTAGATTGGGAATTTGATAACCAAGACATAATCAAATTGAAGACAATGAATATGACATTTGAATTAGGAGAATACAGATTCATTGCACCATTAGACCCTTCAGAAGGAGAAAGGTTTGTAGAACCTACTTGTCTGGATTTAGAAGAGATAAACCAGTTGTATAGAACCACTGCGTGTGAAGAATATTATGTCAACCCAACTACAAACAGGATACTCATCTGGAGAATCATCACACCATGTGCTTCTGACTTAGATACAGGTTTGGAAAATTGGCAGCAGAGATTACATGAAGTATCCACGAGAAGGTGCACAAGAATAGACCGCGTAGTCAGATGGGTGGGTATAGAGATAAGAGAACCTCCCAATTTTCATGGCATAAATGACTTAGAAGAATTACTAACAAGATATGAAGATGAAGTGTTATAAAATCAGAGGCTCTTATCCCTGAACATTGCACTCAAGGAAACACCTGCAAGATGGTGGGGTGCGCACAAAGAAACAATTAAGGATTGGTACCAATGTAAGAGGTTATTGCACATTAGATTTGGTGCAGAGAAGGGAAGTAATGAGATGCAGATATATGATGGGCATGGAACACCAAAATAACATTTGGAGGATGATACCACCAGAGGAATGGCCTCATCACTTCATCCACACATTGGAAGGAATTACAGAAAATTGGTATGTAGACCAGGAATTGTGCATAGGCACTGCAGAATGGATAGCATTACAACAAAATTTTATAGTAACCTTCTCATTTGAACATTAGAACCCCAACATGGATTCAACATTGAATAATATAATAGGTGTGATATTTATTGATGAACCAGAGTTTGAAATCATGACAAAATACCAACAACGGAATAGGCAGACAATGAAAGAACTAATGTCATGTTATCATATGAAGGAAGAAACACTAGATGAAGATGATCCATGCAACATTAATATTACAAAAGTTGAAGGTTAAATAGAGGTGGAAGGTCCATATTTGGAATCAGAAGTATTTGTTTCACCTCTCAAGGTGAAGAAAGTCAACATTGTGACAACTCAGAATCCCAAAATGGCAAGTATTGGAGACCACTGGGATGAACAAACAGTGGAAAAGATAGCATAGCTATTGCGTGAATACGGTGACATGTTCCCAACAAATTTTACAAATATGAAAGGCATAGCAGGAGAGCTAGGAGAGATGAAGATACCTCTCAAACCCGAGGCTAGATTTTTCAGACAGAGACCTATTGAGCACTCAACACACCCTAAAATATTTTGTGAAATTTATTAATTTTTGGGTACCACTTATCATTTTTTGAATCATAGTTAGTATTATGGGATGGATGAATTTATATGTTGTTATTGATTCTTGTTATCGGTTATTATTTTTGTCTTGAAGTTATTAACGGATTGATCTTTTTTAGTAACATGGCATGAAAGGCCTAAAATGTACATGGCTTAAAAAATTTCAACGGTCATTGATCGACAATTTTTGGTCTATAATACAGTTCTTTAACATAGCTGATACGTTTTCGGCATCAGCGAAATCCCATATCTAAATAAAAAATGTGGACAACCAAAACAAATCGTTGATCACCAATACATTATCGGCATCAACGAATTCCGAGGGTCGAAACGACGAAACTTTGACCAACACAATTGTCGATCGTCGATACGTCATCGGCATCGGCAAGATAGGATGTTGTAGCTAGGGATCTATGTTTAAAGAAAGTCACCGATGTCGAAAATTGTTTCTCACGAAGAGGTCAAAATCAATAAGCCACGTGTCTTTGCCATGTAAATAGTCTGTATGAATTAGTCTTTTCCTCGATTCCCTTGTGTAATATATGTACTTCCATGTCAGCATTTCCACATCAACGTTGTACGATGATTTTAATCTATGTTAGAACTTTTACCTAAAGGTATCAAGAAAACATGTCTAAGGAAAACTGTCGACGTCGATTCAATTATTTACTGTTGGCATGCTGATAGGTCACCAAATGCTAGGGATTTTCATCGAACCTTCGTCATTCTATAACGACAATCCTGGCTGATTTGTGTTGTTGTTCCATTCAAAAGACCCTATTTTTTGTTTTCTCGACGCCAATCATACTAGTTTCTTGTGAACACAAAAAGGCCTGGTGATTTCATGGGACACCCCTAGCCGAGGTAAGACACATTTATGTGTTTTGGTAGACATATTAAATTTTCATGCAACCAACATTATAATCTTGTGCATCGACCAACCATTGGAATTTGAATTCCCAATTGAACTACGAGAACCTGCTCCTGCGTTGCATTTAATCCTAAGCATGGTGCATATTTTGTAATAGATTTGACATATCGCATTTGAACTCCCGAATTTAAGACTTGATGCGACAAGGTAAGTATATGTTATGTTTAAATTTACAAGGTCATACCCAAACACACTATTTCGTTCGCAAATCGCTTATTCCCCGAAGCAGATGAAGGAGCAAGAGAAAGCATCGAGGAGGTTACAACCCGCTCTCTGACTTTGATTACTAGTAAGACTAGGTTAATTTCTTGTAGGAAAGAGGTAATCATTGTTTTTATCATTTATGCACTTGCAATTGAGTCAATGACTCTTGTCGAGGTTGGATGGCTACTCACTATAACATTCTTTTATTTTCTACAGGAAAATGCCTCTAAGAAAGCCAACGACTAGGCGCTCACCTAAAACACCCAAAAATAAGGAAGCAGACGTTGGCGAAGGGTCTACACTGGGCGCTGCAAGAGAACTTGATTTTGTCTCAAAGACGGAATCAGTTATCCGCAAATCCACCAAAAATAAATTTTCCCAACCTCCGACGTTTGGCGACATAGAGACAAGCATTGGATCTAAAATGGTGCTCTCATATTCGGGAGACTTGTATAGAAAAATCATCCAGGAGGATTACCCGGAGTTCACACCCCACAACAACTCGGACGTCAGAATATTGGATGATCAAGTGTTCTTGAACATTAGGAGATCATACTTGCACAAGGTGTCTTGTAGGACCCCATCTCTGCCTTGTACCGAGACTTTAGGATGGATAATCGACCATACAGACACAATGAAATGCAATATCAACAATGCAAAGGGCGAATGCATTGGTGTTTTCCTTGCAGTTGAGGTACAAAAGTATTATAAACTCAGGGACCCAGAGGAGAGGTAAACACAGATTTCGTGGTCAAATTTTATGAGTATCATGACACTAGTAGGTTACTATCCTCATGGTGGAAAGAAGACAAAAAATTCACAAACAGAAACACCGGCTGGTACAACACGGTAAATATCAGAGAACCCTACATGTATCTAATGGCTTTAAGTTGTTGATTATATGGAGAAAAGGACTGCTCAAAATTTTCAGAAGCTTGGATGCCCTTGGCGTACACTGTGGTGATTTTTGGGAGTAATTTCAATTGGGGAGCCATTATCTCCAAGAAAATGAGTATTAATCTCGTACATGCCCAGATAGCGAAAGAAGGAGAAGTTCCAGTCTTCTACATGGCATCGTACTTGTTGGACATAATCTGCACTAGACTATATATATATATATATATATGGCGAACCCACTAACATTAGATTAATGAATGTGATGGATTTGATATAATAGCCTTAACATAAGGCTGGAAAGCATGATTGGGATAGACATTTAGCGTGGATATATATGCTAAGGTATGAAGCTTCATTTATTTACTTTGTGAACCATGAACCCATCACCCAACATAGTCGTTTGTGAAAGCAAGTGATTCCATTCAAACCCATGACCATTGATGAGATTTATGTGAAAGTATAGTATATAGAGAACGTAGGCCATAATAAAGGACAACCAAGTGGTTATAAATAGAATTACCACCAAGATTCTTCCAAGGATGGGAAGAAGTGGAAAGGAAAAGATAAGAAGGTAGTAGCCACTACACATGAGTACAAGGATTCAAGAAACCATTGCAATATGTATGGTCACACTGAAGACACGCATTGGAAGCTACATAAAAGAGTTGAATCTTTAGAACCATAAGAAGGATTCCAAGATGAAGAACCCGTTCAACAAGGATTTGGGCAACTAGGTAGAGATAAACTCGAATGTGAATGAAAATATTTTCTCCACTTCAATGCAAAATGAGGTGAATTTGAGTATCCTTCATTACAAGGAAGAGAAGGAAATGAAAAATATCTTCCATATTAATATCCAAGTAAAAAATACCAAGGTATATTCTCTATTCGATTCTATCTCATAGGCCAACCTCATAGAAGATTATCTAGTCAATAAGCTTGAGTTGGAATTTCATGATCATCTGATCCCATAGACATTGGGATGGTTGAATAAGGATGTAGATATAAAATTCACCAAACAATGTAAGATCAAGTTTTCTATAAGTGCATATTTTATTGATGAAGTGGAATTAGATGTAGTACCCCTTGATGTGTGTGGTGTAGTGTTTGGAAGCCCCTACATATATATAATTGATGTAATCTTCACGTGGAGAGAAAACCAATATTGCTTGAGCAAGGATGATAAGATTTTATAGATTGGATCACTATATTATTTTTCATCTATCTCGATGCTTTCGGAGTGGAAAAAGTTGGAGTAACCAACTTGCAGGGCCATTTTAATGGCAGTTCCTAGTTTGAAAATTTGGGGATTAATCTTCTAGATCCATTTAGAGGCATCAAATGGAATTTTTTTGGGTAAAACATTTCCCAATTTGTGCTAGGACCACTTGATGTTATTCTACACATCAAAACCTTTCCAATAGTGCAAAAAGTCTGTCAATTAGAGCTTGTACACAAAAGTTATGTCTCCTACAAGTTCACCTACCTTATTGACCACCATGGTACAAGAGGATGCCATGTCAACCCCCATTACTCATGCATATGGAGATAGCCACATGTGGATTTTCAAGAATAGTTTACAAGGTCCAAAACCTTATCACAATTGAGGGTTGAGGAAGTCAAAACCCTACCCCTAGATGGCTATCAAGCTATGTTAAATATTGGGTCACTAAAAGGAGAGGGGTTTCCATTGTTTTTCATTGTATCTTGTTCCATAGCTGACCATAATAGTTGAGAGTGGTATTGTTTTATCATAACAAAGGAGGAGAGATTTTGTAACAACCATATAGGCCATAGTCTCAAAGGAAAATCCTCAGAGAGTGTAGTGCCTCTTTCTTTGTACTTACATTTGAAGAAAAGATAGCAGAGTGGCTTCATCTTCTAGGGAGGTTTTCTCCAGTATTGTGTTTCCTAGGTTATATCTTGTGTTTATTTTTGGATGGTGTGTGAGTATTTATTTATGTTCTTTATTTTTCGAATTTTAGTTATTTCATACATTTAAGAAGAAAAAAACCTAGTTATTAAAGAATCTGAGATGTAAGGAAACTGACCTTCATAGTAAATATATCGGTAATTTTATTATATCTATTGTAATGAACTGTCCAATGGAATATCCACCACAATTTACTGATCATATTCAAATCAGAGGAGGTTTTCTTGGGGAATTTGTGGAAAGTTGCAAGGATCTAGGAATCAATTTAAGAATAAAGTCACTGAACTCTAGCCATGGCCGGCAAGTCTATTCATAACAACCCTCAAGATCCAGAAAAAGAGAGATTTGTGAGGAATGAAGAGAAAGTCATTGACATATCTCACAATGTGTCTGAAATCATGGTGGCTCTAGCTAGCAAGCTTATACCACTCGAAGGAGTTCGAGGATTGAACTTAGAGATTAGATCAGATGGGAAATCAGGAAATAAGAAAGATCCAGAAAAGGAGTGCTATGACACAATGCTTTAAAAATGATAAAATGTGAATGAATACAATCCACTTTGAGGGGAAACCTCCAAATGTAGCTATTTGAAGTATGAAGTATGAAGTATGAAGTATGGAAGTATGTGTTGTGCCACCATTCCACCAAGGGAAACTGTTGGAAATACTAAGAGGGGGGGTGAATCGGTATTACCTTTTTAAACAATTAATAATTAATTTGTTATTCTAATAATCACCACAATAGATCAACAATGGAATTGTATTTATAATCATATATATAAGTATAATTAACAAGAATTACAAATTTTATAAAGAATACTTTGTGATTGTGAAGGACACCAATCCTCTTTAGAGTACTAACTCTTGGAGACACAAATCCCCTTATTTTTTGAGAACCTACTCAAGGAAACTACAACTCCCTACTTCTCCAAGAACCAACTTGAAAGGAGGCTCCAACCACCTGTATTCTTCAAGCACCAACTTGAAAGGAGACACCGACCCCCTGTTTTCTTCAAACACAAACTTGAAAGGAAGATACAACTCCCTGTTGTTCAAGCTTCAACCTATAGAGGACGATAATCCTCCCGAGCTCCTCCCTTCCACCCTCACTTCTTGAGTGTGTTCAAAATTCTTTCATGGAATCTATTTATGTTTTTGATCTGATGTATGCCACAGAGACGACTTCCTTCTCACCATATATTTCCATTTATATAGTCTTCTAACATGTATAAAATTGAAACATTGTGTCTTTTAATAATGAACCATTGCACCCTTTCATTTATTTAACAACTATGTTATTTGAATAAAAAAAATATTCTTTTACTATTATCCTTTAAGTTTATCGGGTGAACTTGGTTCTTCTTTCAATCTCTTTTAATTAGGAATTGTATTCTTAATTGGCTCCAATTTCCAGATATAGATCTTTAACAACCTATATGGGTGTAACAATGCTTAAGCACCAAATCTAAAGGCGCTAAACATTTTCTCCTCTAGGTTTGACTGATGGCTAGATCCATGTGCTTATTCCTGTATGTGATTTAATCAGGATCATTGATTTCCAGATTCAAATTCTGCAGATAGGCGCTTCCTTCAATCCACTTCCCTTTGTGACCACGAGCTCGAAACCACAAGCTTATCCATTCCAAGTGTTGTTCTGTTAGCACTTTCTATTTCCTCCCTTACTATTTTACATGGGACCATATTCAAATGTCCGATGGATTATTTCATTCGAGGCCCCTTTGTGCTCTGTATTAGCTTCTTTTCCTTATCACGTGACCGGTGTTAGAACCAATTCCTCCAGTGCTTTATCCTTCGGGATTTCTAGCCTTTGCAATCCTTGCATTCTTCTAGAGTTTGACCTGTCGAAGTGGTCATCAAGAATGGGTGACTGTTTGTTGTCAGTTGATAGTACTCCTTACACTATCCTTCCATTGTACTTGATCAGACAATCGAGAAAGATTCTGGAGGATCTTATATCAACGACCAACGTTATTTTGCAACTTCGGCCTTCAAGACTTTGGGCATATTGCTGGTAGGAAAAGTTGGACATCCTCGGAGGCTATAATCCCAGAGTGACGTGGCATGATGATGTCACTTAGGTTGATGTGGACCCATAGTATGTGTGCCACATGTCACTCTGATTCATGACTTTCACAGTCACTTTAATTCATGACTTTCACAGACCTTATGTGCCAAATGGACCTCGACACTTGTCACCAATTGATTAGGCCACGTGTCATCTTTGTCTTCTACCACATGTCTCCCTCCTAGATCATGGATCTAGGATGCTTGATCTAATAGCTCACATTTCTCCCGAGGTTGTTCCCTCAATCTGACGATTGGGTTTTAATCAGGCGTTGAGTGGACGATCCTGGATTTCCTAGGTGCTTTAGACACATCAACGGTTCAGATATAATCAACCATTGAGTGGACAGTTCTCATTCATTTTAATTATGGACTTTTACTTAGAATTATTTCATGTGACAGGTTCACGGACTCTTAGACTTGCAGACTCACATGTCTTCTCAGGTGTCATCAAAATGCACGCCCAACTTCCATAGACTTCAAGATGAACCTATACTTAGAAAAATTCATAAGTGATTTTTCTCAGGCTCACGGACTCTCGGACTCGGAGACTCATTTCTCTTCTATGGTGTCATCAAAATGCACCCCCAACTTCTGTAGTATCCAAGAATAACCTATACTTAGAAAAATTCTTAAGTGATTTTCTCGGGCTCATGGACTCATATCTCTTCTATGATGTCATCAATATCATTCGATATGAGATTTGTAATGTATATAACGAACCTTCTATTGTTTACACACAATAGAACACCATATTAATTGACCATGTTTAGGATTCATGAGGTCCATCACACTTTAATCATATGACTTATAAAAATAAATGTGCCCAATACAATACACATTGAAATATATTTATTTTCCAAACTTACTTGTATTTTCCACTTGCATATTGTTTACACTTATTTGCATCTTGTTTTCAACTTGCGCAACTTAAACAAGAAATTGAGGAAAACGTAGACCCAACTTGTGACTACTATATTAACATAGTCTTGGGAAACTTTTGTATGTTCTCTCTATATACATATAATTCAGAACAAACCAATAAAAAACATAAATCAATATCTTATAAATTATAGTTTTTCTTAGTTAAATTTGTGAAAACACATATCTCATTGGAGTGTAAGTCTGTCTCAACTCTTTTAACAAATATAAAACATAAATGAACCAAAAATATCTTATAGTTTATATTTTTAGTTAGTTAAATTTATGAAAAGGGTGTAAAGTCTTTCTCGTCCAATACCCTATGTCAAATAAAAAAAATGGCAACTAACAAACCATTATTCATATCCTCTGCTTCATTTGCTCAATTCTTTGACAAATTGATTCGCTCAATTCTTCTGACCAATAAATTCAATAAAACTAATTTCAAGTATAATTTTCAAAGTTATGCTGCAAGCAATAATAATCACAAATCAATGGGAATATCTAGACATCTCACAAAATACTTTCACTGTATTCGAGACTTTGCTGGCCTTCACGCTGTACAAGGGCCCTTCTGTGTGCCAAGATATTTACAGGGTTTGCTTAACAAGAGCAGTGCTGTGTGCTATAGACTGCTTATGGTGGGTCAGGCGATCAATGTATCGATGAAGTCGTTGCCGATCAAAAAT
>JZKD02S2435324.1:115936-134138 GCA_000966675.3 Picea glauca
AATGAATCTAATTAATGAATTTTGCGCCACTACTGAATATTTAGTATTATGCACATTATTAACATGACAATTATTAATGTATCTTCGGTGAGATCTCCCTTCTCTCGGAAGACTGAATATGGAAGGGCACTAGACTACATCTGACATGTATTGGACACCTTTTATGAACCTTAAGTATATCATAGATTCCACAACCTAGTTATGTTGTTGGGAACTTAACCAATGCAAAGTAATGAAGATGCAGTGGAGGTTCATGAATGCAAAAATTATAGACTAGCTAAATGAAATAATTCATGAATATGCATGTCAAGAAAGCACCTATGTGAGAGAGATGATGTTACAACATCTAAATATAAATACATGTTTGAGTGTCTGCATGATTTTGGAGTGAAATTCATGATAAAATTGCATGAATGGCCATCTAAATATAAATACATGTTTGAGTGTCTGCATGATTTTTGAGTGAAATTCATGATAAAATTGCATGAATGGCTAGAAAGACTTATGGAAAATCATTGACATTAGCTTCCATGATCAAGACTTGAGTGGACCACCGAAATGTTGCTAAAGATCTAGTAGTATGAAAATAAGTTGACTTAAGTGGTTGATTTTTGATACAAATATGTGATGAAAGGATATGCGTTGAATTTCATGGTGAATGTCATCAATCATTAACAAAGTTGTTGGAGTTATTTAAGAAGGGATCACATAGAATACTATTTGAGGATATACTAGTGTGGATAAAAGTGTTGATGGTGGAACATGGTATGTCACCAAGCCCCATTGAAATGGAAGCATAATCCCTATGTGAAGGGGTGGTAGATTCACTGCCATAATTTCGTGAAAGAATCGGTGATGGTAAAGCATAAAATTCTAAAAAAAAATGGAAAGAGTGAAAATAAAGGCACATAGAGATACTATAGAACTAGTGTCAATAAGAGATGAAAAATATTTTCACTAGGTAGGGGCCATTGATAAGATGATATGGTCCTAAGAAATATCCAGTGTGTGTGATGATGCAAGGGATGAGACAAGTGTGAGAAGGAGCTTTGTTCAACCTTGGAAGAAAAAGAGTAACATAGTAGGAGCTTTGGTTAACCCCCCAAAAAAAGAATAAGAAATTGAGGCAATGCAAAGCTAGGAGTTCAAACAGATAGAAGAAACTTTTTAAGAATGAAGATAGGGATATTCCATGGAAGTGGGTAATCTATTTGTAGGTAATATGCTAGGAAAGGTAGATGTTGAATCTATGGAATATGTAGGAACCCTATACTTCCCCATTGTTACCCATGGCTTAGGAATATGCCATGGACGTGGGTAATCTATTTGTATGTAATATTGTAGGAAAGTTAGATGTTGAATCTATGAAATATGTAGGAATCCTAGACATGATCCCCATCATTACACACTATTATATAAGTACAGTAGCACTATGAAAGTAATAAATTATGACTTTGTAGGGTAAACACTTACTCTGCAAAGGATAGTTGTGCATTATCCTCACTCGCTAAGATATTTAAGAAATATTTGTTTAGGGTAGAGTTAGTTGTATTCAAAAATAAAGGATAGAATCATAAATAGGATAATTGAGCACCAAGGATTGATGTGAATTTTCCATTTCCATAGTGTTTCAATTGTGATAGGGAGGAGCACATTGGACAAAACTATATGTATCCTATTTAGCGTCACTATGCCCATTATAGAAAGATCAAGCATAACACTAAGGATTGTTTGGAGTTGATATAAACATATGAGGTACATGATAGGATGTAGCATGGATTGAACATGGTTACTTTAGAGTTGTTGATCCTCGGTGACAGTTTGGTGGATCACACATGTACATGCATAAATATTGTCACCCAAGGCAAGGTGAAGACAAGAGAAAATTTGGGAACTATAGATCATGGTCCTATTTGTAGATCTTCATTTAATCCACCAACAGTTGGTTTATCTTGGTGGAAAGGATATCTAGGTGATGTAGTAGAAGCAATGAGAGAAGTTTTCCTCACATGGGATATCCATTTGGTAGAAGTGGAAAGACTATTATCCATATTGTGACCACCAAGGAGATTCCTAAGCCTACCAATGTATTTAGTTGAAGATGAAGTATAGTGATGGCTAAGACATTCTTGTAAATTCTCAAAAATGACCAAGCTATGACCAACCTAGAGGAGGTACTCACATGGGTGTTGGGATAACCTACTAAGACAATTGATTGATCTCTACATTATTTGAAAAGGAAAATATTAGAGGAGGAATTTTTATTGAATTCCTTAATTGTATGACATAAGGTGCAAGAGTTCATGCTCAATTTGAGAGTATGTGTGAGAACTATTGGCCCTTGACCAAGTTTTGGAGAACTTGGGTCACGTTTGACCAATTTTGGGACTTCGACAGGCTGTTCAAAGGCGGAGCGCAAGGCGAAGCGAATATCGCGGGATCTCGGCCCCTTCTTAGGGAATTTTTGGGTTTAGGGTTTATGTAACAGGTATGGGATGTCGGCCCATGGGTTTACTCATGCTTAGGCCCATTTTGTAATGTATAAATAGATAGCTAGGCAATGTAAGAAGAGGACAATATGCTAAGTGCTAGAGTTTGATCTATGTGATTGTAAAGGCTTTGTGCTTACTATGTGTTAGGAACTTGCAGATCTAAGTGGAAGTGATTGTAAGAAGCTTGTGTGCAGCTTGTAAGAAGGCTTTGTGATTAAACCTAGCTCAGGGAAGGAGGATCTAGCAAGGTGCACACAGATCTCATGTCCTATACGGAGTGGGTTCTTGTGGCTCTGTGCTTGTAGAAGATTGAAAGAAGACAATAAAGAAGAGAAGAGTTGGTGAACGTAGCCCCACACTGGGGTGAACCACATATATCCCGTGTTGTGTTTTCTTTGTGCACTATAGTTGTTATGTTATTGATGTGATGTATGCTTAGTACAATGATATATGTTAGATGCATATGATATAATAGCTTAGTGCTTAGTAATGTGAATGAATGCTAGATATGATCTATTTCTATGTGATAAGTGCTTGGAAGTGTTAGATCTGGTTGAATACTGCATTGTTTTTTAATTAGGGTTCGGATCTGCGATGTAAATAAGGATTAAATGCTACTGAATGTTAACTGCTAAGTGCTATGTTAAGGTATTGTAATCACAGATCTGTGTCCCAGCTAGGTTGTAGACATCTGAGTCCTACAACCATCCTTTCCTCTACCTCGGGTGAGACTTCATTTGCTTCGTAGGTGTTGCCGAAAGGGTCGGTAGTTAGGGTTTTGTTGGTGCGTTGCTGAAGCGTTGAACCCTGGGTTTGCCCTTGTGCCAAAAAATGGTTTCATTGCCGCGACCGAAAATGTGATTGCTGGGAACTGAAGAAAAGATAAAGCTCTATGTGTAGATCTGCTGCCCTAGTGCACAGTATTCTACTTGACTTATGAAGCTCTATGCTAAGAAGATAATTACAATTTGAAGAAAAGAGGTAAGATCTTGAATCTTTCTGCTTTGATAAAGGTAAGATAAGTGGAAAATTGTATTTCAAAAGAATGGATCTAGGTATGTTTAAAAGATTTGGTCCTAGTCTAAAAACTAGGATACAACTAGAAGAAAGAAGATTTGATATGAATAGATCTGATAAGAATAGTGAAAGATATGTTATTACTATGCATAGAAAGAATGTTTGGACTAACAAATGGATGCAGGATCCTAGAAAGAATTTCTTGCAGGCTAGTTACTGTGATCCCAGTGCGCAGTACAGGAAAGGTTGGGGGTCATTTAAAATAAAGAGAGGATTAACTCTTTGCTATAGTTCCATAAGACTGGGACATCTTGCTAAGGAATTCCCTGGTAGAGGTCCTATTTTCCTTTGTTGTAAGGCTACAGGACATGAAGTTTTGGATTGCCCTAGAATTATTACTAAAGTTGAAAAAATGAATATGGGACAAGAAAACTATGAGACGGGCCAAGAAACTAAGGATATGATAGAAACCCAGAAAGAATCAGAGACTATATTATTACAGATGAAAGAAAACATGAACAATAAAAAAGATATCAACTTATTAGAGATATTAAAAGAGAAGGATGCATTGAAACAAGAATATGAGACTTTGACATAGATGGTGTCCTCGATGAGGAAACACAGGCGGATATCATGATAGAAAGAACTTGGGAAATTTTGGGAAAGCCTTCTATGGTTCCTTCATTAGGAGGAATAGGATTATTTAGAGGAAATATGATAACCCTATGTGGAAGACTTACCCAGACATCTATGAGTGCTCATGGAACTTCGACATAAGAAGAATTTGAGATCATTAAATTTGTTGAGAACAATGCCCCATTTTATATTTTACTAGGAAAAAACTGGATTGAGAAAGATCAAATACAAAGGAAACAACAAGAGGAGGATCTAGAACAGAAAAAGAAAGAACTAAGAGATTTCATGGATAGGAGAATAACGCACTTACTAGAAGAACAAGAGGACTAGTCGAAGCTACTAAGGACCAGAGATCTGGACGAAGAAGTTGAAAGAACACAAGAAGACTTGAAACACCTGTCTATACAAGAGAGTAGAGCACCTACCCCAGAAAGAGAAGAAGTATTACCCTCAAACTCTATAAAATACCCTCCATAGTGCGAAGTTACTATGCCAAGAGGAGCTAAGAACAATAATGGAAAGAGGAAATCGGTGACTCAAATTTTAGGAAAGAAAGATAGAAAGCTCAACAAGAAGAAAGCAAAGTCAGAAAAAGTTACAGGAAGTTCTAGGGAAGACTCCATAGAAAGAAGGTTTGCAGAACTAGAAATTCATCGGGATATCAGAACAGTGTAAATTGGCACTTCGCCATGACAAAGCATTATGATCATTGGAGGCGTCCCGACCGTTAGAACGATGCTCCAGAATGGATAGAAACACAATTATTTCCAGAATGTTCACCATTGGACCGTTGGGACCGCTCCATAACAGATGGAATTGCATTGATTGAGGCATTCCTGCCCGTTGGAAGAGTCTGTTACGATGTTGTCTATTTATCCCGTCGAGCGTTGCAACGAGAACACCTTTTCCAATTGTGATTATCTAAGACCACAGAGAATAAGTTTATTTCGTGCAGTGATTATTGAGACCTCACCAACCGTTATGTTACATTGAGTGTTGTTCACCGACCTGAGATATCAGATCTAAAGTGTGCATGTCAGACATAATTAGCGCAGTAGAAAAATATGTCTAAGAGATCCTAATAGACCTCATGGTCGAGATGGTGATGTCTGCAAGCATCCAAGCCTCATCAACGAGAGGAGTGAAAACATCCTCATCGACTGCTCGTGGATCTGGACCATCCCAAGCTGCGATAGAGAAATAAACGAAGCATTGTGATGACTTAGCGAATGAAAAGCTCATCCTATCTATCCTACCCATCTACATCCTGCCTATGGCCGGCACGGTGAGTTGTGACAATGTCTCAAGGGACTTCGACTACACAGTCATCACTGCGTACCTCCCGAAGGGGATACACGTAGTTAGACCGCAGTTGGAGAGGATTTCAACGTTGAATATTAGTGACTAAAACCTAGGAGACCACAATATCTATGGCATGCTCTCATCATACAAGTATTTGACCAAGACAAAGGAGAAGAAGTCGAAGATCATCCCCCACCTGTGGACTATGGACTTCGCGAGGTCCACTATCTTGAACGTGATGAAGACACCACACTTCAGAAGACATCAATAGGTTAACATGTGCGTTAATATCCTAGTGTTGTGCTTCCATGGTGGTTATTTGTGGCTGGACAGACGCATCATCGTAGATCTGACACTGATCAATCAGATCACCAAATTAAGCATGCAAGGAATAGACCCACAAGAATTTTATCTAGGAAAGGCTGGAGATTGTGTCTTGGCACAAAGAATCAAAGACACCTATGGTGATGTAGAAAAGGGGAAGCAGGGATACAAGGTAGCCTCCATCCAAAATGGTGCAGTGCACCTAGCCTGCCAGTTGATTGCTGGTAAGCTAGTAAGGAAGAAAATACCCACGCATGTCACAGGGTTTGTGGTCGACCTCGCAGGAAAATGCGTGGAATGGATACAAATGAATTGGGCAAGCTTCCTCATCAAACAGTTAGAGAAAGATTGCCGCGAAGCTCAGGATCATGGCTATGAGTTCCATTTTAGTTGGTTGTTGATCCTCATCGCCTTCATTGTTTGGGAGATGTCAGAAGGTGCGACCTTCCCTGAGATTGAGCCATAAGAACCCTTAGCCACGAATTTCACCACGCTCTGGTATTCGAGCGACATGGCTAAAAAATGGCAATCAAACGTGGTGTTCCACACCTATTACCTGCAGTTGAAGAGGGCTATTGAGTCTTCCCCTCGCATGACATCAAATACCCTGCATAGGTTCAGACCATTTGTGAATTTCTGTGCAGATAGACATTTTATTTATATCACTGCATGAGGAGATGAACATAAAGAAGAGATCCAATCTTACTACAAGCTCACTGAGGAGGACATGGAAGAAATAACTAAGGAGTGGCCTGAAAATCTCCTTGTACTAGTCAACCAGGTAGAACTGTCTGACCCTGACCTAATCAGAAGTCCTCTTGTCACTCGCGAAGAGTACGATGCACCCAACAATAACATAAGGAAGAAAAAGGAAGAGGTACAAAATCTGAACAATGCATCAGAAGAGACTGCTTCAGACTCACCTGGAGGGGGAGGTGATGACGAAGTAGACAAAGAAGAAGAAAAAGAAGAGGAAAAAGGAGAAGAAGACGAGCATAAATAAGGCGAAGTAACATCGCCTAGGGACCCTATTGAAGAAGATGAGACCTCCAAGAAAAGAAAGGTTTCCCCCACAAAACCTACATCGTAGAAGAAGTATAAAGCTGCTAAACCATAGATGCAGACTGTGTTCACGATGGATGACATAGATATCATCATCGTCATTGTCTCAGATACCTTAGAAGATATCTTATAGCGTAATGAAGCCAAACAAGAGACCATGTATGAAAGAATTGAAGAAGATTTGAAAGGGCTACAGAAATCCCTCCATTCCAACTGCATAATGTCTACTACGCCCCCGTCATCAGAAGGAATAGAGTTGGGAGACAAACCTTCCCATCTCCGCCGAATAGCAGATGCAATCAAATTTCGCCTTTGTTGTGTTCAGGAAGAAAAAGAGCAGGCCATAGAGGCCTTAAAGAAAGCAAAAGAGAATGCTAGAGAATAATGTTGGGTTGCGCAACAGGAAAGAGATGACATCCAAGCAAAGTTTGCAGAGGATAGAGCGTAGTTCCAGAAGGAAAAGGAACAATTGCTCGCAGAGTAGATTGGAGTTAAAGAAGTAGTCATTAGAGCACTTCTCTCTGTGACGGTATTGGAACAAATGGAAGAAGACCCAGTAGAAAGACAAGTAGGGAATATTTTCGAAGCCATTCAACAGCTCCAATAGAGGATAGCTAAACTAGAGTTACAAGTGGTTCCAAGCACTCTGCAAGTAGTGCAAGATATAAGAGAAGAAACTGCGAGGAGCGCAGTTGATAGAATCAAGGCATTAGCCTTGGAATGCAAACAACTCAGCAGTCAAAGTGCGCAGACCTATGAGTGCCTTGCAGAGGACCCTGATCTCAGGACACTGGAGTCATAGCTCCAGGAGGCAAAACAACAAGTATAAACAATGCAAGTGTAGTTGAAGCTACTATCACTGGTTGAGAGGATGAAAAGAGCCCAAGAACAACGCACAATTTAGCAACAAGCCCATGTCATTCAAAGTAAGGTCATGGAAGTAACCCAACGACTCTAGCTAGTGCAGGATGAAGCCTGTACACTTTTTGAGGAGATTGAAGGACAAGATGCACAACTAGAATAAGTAGTCACCTCAGTTGAACAATGATTGGAACGACCTGTCACCGAGAAGGTCATTTAGGAGTTTGCCAAGTAGGAGGCTCTAGCGAAGCAATAGGTTGAATCATCTTGAGCCAATCTCGAGGCATTTGAGGCAGAGTTACCCATATCAGAGTGATTCAGGACAAGTCACATGTGAGTGTTGGGGGCCTGTTGGCCCTTGACAAATTTTTGGATAACTTGGGTCATGTTTGACTGATTTTGGGACTTCGACAGGATGGTCGAAGGCGAAGCACAAGGTGAAGTGGAGATCGCGGGATCTTGGCCCCTTCTTAGGGAATTTTTGGGTTTAGGGTTTATGTAACAGGTATGGGATGCCTACCCATGGGTTTACCCGTGTTTAGGCCCATTTTGTAATGTATAAATAGCTATCTAGGCGATGTAAGAAGAGGCCAATATGCTAAGTTCTAGAGTTTGATCTATGTGATTGCAAAGGCTTTGTGCTTACTGTGTGTTAAGAACTTGCAGAGCTAAGTGCAAGTGATTGTAAGAAGCTTGTGTGCAGCTTGTAAGAAGGCTTTGTGATTAAACCTAGATCGGGGAAGGAGGATCTGGAGAGGTGAGCATAGATCTCTTGTCCTATGCGGAGTGGGTTACTGTGGATTTGTGCTTGTAGAATATTGAAAGAAGACAATAAATAAGAGAAGAGTTGGTGGACTTAGCCCCACACTGAGGTGAACCACGTATATCCTATGCTGTGGTTTCTTTGTGCATTATAGTTGTTATGTTATTGATGTGATGTATGTTTAGTACAATGATATACGTTAGATGCATCTGATATAATAACCTAGTGCTTAGTAATGTGAATGAATTCTAGATCTGATCTATTTCTATGTGCTAAGTGCTTGGAAGTGTTAGATCTGGTTGAATATTGCGTTGTTCTGTAATTAGGGTTCGAATCTACGATGTAAATAAGGATTAAATGCTAATGAATGTTAACTTCTAAGTGCTCTGTTAAGGTATTGTAATCACAGATCTGTGTGCCAGCTAGGTTGCAGGCATTTGAGTCCTGCAACCACCCCTGCCTCTACCTCAGGTGAGACTTCATCTTCTTCGTAGGTGTTGTCGAAAGGGCCGATAGTTAGGGTTTTGTTGGTGCACCACTAAAGCATTGAACCTTGGGTATGCCCCTGTGCCAACAAGAGTCTTTCCCAATAATTCCTAGAATTTCATGGGATGACTTGGCTTGGTTTTTCTCAACAATCCAACTATGATTAGATAACTAGCCATGTATATTTCCATTTGGTAGGTTGGAACAAATAGAGGTTGATTTACATGGTGTGAATAACCATGTATATTTTGAAGTCATTGAGATAGTAGATGATAAGGATCCCTACCATGTGTTGATAGGGAATGATTGATATTTTGATAATGATACTACGTTGAACCTAAAGCATGAACATATGTCAATTGAGAAAGAAGGTTGTAAATTCATTCAACATTTGGATCCAATATTAGGTTACACTTTGTGGAACCAATGGAAGAATATTTAGGTGAGGGTGCCCCACATCAACTATATATTATTACTGTGAGGAACGGGGAGGATCAAATAAATTCCATGACATATGGATATTTAAGTTGGTAAATCCTATGCTCATTCACGATATATCTAGGAGTGACCATTAATACATGACAAAATGGTAACAATGAATAGTCCACATAATGGTGTGTGTTCTTGATAGTATTATAGTGGATTAGCATGAAGTTGAAGGACCCAATGAAGTTCAATGGCACAACTAATTGTTTACGTTTGAATCTATCAAGATTGAACCAAAAACCTCACGAAGATATGAATCCCACTGCATTTTTAAAGAGGCAATACTCCTCTTTGGCTTATGATTTTCTTTAAATATTTTATGTCCAAAATGATATGGGATATTGTCAAATGACTGAATCCAACTCTTTAAGGCTCAACAAAATTGAAAATAATGAAAAGTGAAAGATACATATAAGGATAATTCCTGAGAAATGGACGAGGAACCTCAAACACCACACAATATAGAAAGTAATAGAATCCTCACATCTATCATAGTTCAATAAAAAATTTGATCACATTCAAATAAAGAAAATGGTCCAATGGCACAAGAAAACTTTGAAAGAGTACTACTTATTAAGCTCAAAACAACATTTTGATAGATCGACTTCAAATATTCTATACTCAAAACTTAGAGTTATAAAATATAATCAAAACCGATCCCAACTTAGTTCTCTGGGATTTCTCAAAAATGATAATGTATGTTACAATGCTTGAAATTTAAAGGTTTTTGTCCATAAATGGAATGTGATTGAGGATCCCGTGGACAATAAAAATATTTGCAAGAAATATGATGAAGAGAAGAACATGGAGTGGAGCATGAGAAACATGATATTGAAAGAAGACAAAGATGAAGTTATCATAATTCAGTTACACTTTTTCAATAAAAGAATAAATATAACCGTATGAAATATGATAAGGAAGAAGGTATGTAATCAGTATGGACTTACTGTGATGTAATCTCTCCTTTCATTTTCTTGTTTATGTACCTTTTATATCTTTGTTTGTTGCGGTTATGTGTCCGGTTGTAACCGTTTCCGTTGGAAATTCAACAATATTGGTTATATCTTTGTTTATCCATTCTTGAATATAATCCCTTAATGGGGAAACAATTACTTCTTGCTTTACTTTGATACTTAGCAATTCACTTTCAATTTCCCTATGGTCAATAGATAAATTTTGCAATATATTCTCAATGTCCTTATTTGTATTTGTATACTCAACAATTCAATTATCAATGCCATCATAAATATACTCAACCATACTATCAAATGTTTTGGCCGATGATTTCTTCATATTTTCAACTTGCTCTTCAAATTTCTCTCTTCTCATGATCATTGAATTTGAGATTAAGTTTGGATCTGAAACCTCAATAGTGGATCCCACAATATCCAAACCAATAACCTTTGAGTATGCCTCAGTCTTTTTCCGTGATATTTATTTCAATTGATTTAACAACCCCTTTAATGTATTTATTGTTTCAATCCAACATGACTTTAATTGTTTTATATGGCTCTGGGAGGACAAATATTTCTATTTTCTTATATGGTTAGTCATTGTCGAGACTTTCAATATGAACATAGAAACCCCATCTGTGAAGAATCCTTCATCATTCTTCAAATATTCATTCAAATATTCTCTAGTATTTTGAATTATGAGACCTAAAGAAGAAAAAAAATTCGCCAAGTCCCATAAATCTAAATGAGAGACATTCTTTTATTTATGTGCTTTTCAACAAAGTGTCAAGTAGCAATGATTAAGATTTAAATTCCTTTTACTCTCAAATTTGATTATGGAGTTCCTTGAAGAGTTATCTCAGGTTGTATCATGGCGACTAGGGTAGCCAATATAGGTGGGGGCATGAGAGTTTCTTCCAATTCCTTGACTCTATCTTTAAGTTTGATATTTTCTTCTTCCATATTAACTATTGAAACGTCCAATGCATCCCCTATGATTCTATGAATTGAAGATAGATTTGATGAAAACATGTTTTTAGTATCAATGGTGGACCATGACTTTCTTTTCTTATTCTTCTAGGTTCTTTCAAAGGTCAATTTATTTGAAGACTTATCAAATAAAACGTTCTTCACAAAAAACAATTCTTCATTAGAGAAGACTTCATATTGAACAACTAATGTGACAGATTGTACATTTTCTTGGGCGTGTTCTTCATCATCTAGAAACTGAATATTTTCAATATCCACATCCAAGTCCATATTATCAAGAAAAATATCATCCTCGGGTACGTTTTGTTTTGCTTCCTCTTGTTGAGAATTAACCCTTTTCCTTTTTACTTGTAATTTATGAGGGTTTTCTAGACTTCCTTGAGGATGATTCCTTTCTCCATCATCACCAAAATTGTTACTTGGGGTTTTTCTTTGGTGGGTTATTGTATATTGAGGATTTACCTTAGGCAAAAGACTTCTATGAGAAACAACATATGAATGAGCATTTCTTTCACTTGAGGGTTTCCCTCTTTGCATGTGATCTGCACTAGTGCTCACAATGGTTTATGTGTCACCAAAATATGTATTAACACCCTAAACAGGGGGTTCATGACTGTCACCATCTTCTTCTTCAAATATGAGTGTATTGATCATTGTAGGGATGAGCCCAATGCCACCATGTGATTATAAAAAATGTTATTAGGGTCAAACCCTTTGATCTCTTTTGCAAACTTCAAATTAAATTGGTCAAAGTAAGAGGCATATTCATCAATTTTGGGAATTTCTCTTAAGAGAATTTCACCTACTTTCCAAGGTAGAGGAATGAACTATTTTTTCCTTCTCTCATAGAAAGCATGAAACCAAAACTTATACTGCCTCGCCACCTCTATGATAAACAATTTGTCTGGAACATAATAAGGGAGGTATATAGGATTTTCATGAGAACAAAAAATCTTAATGATGTTGTAGTTATCCATTTTCTCCAGAATTCCCTTTTTATCCAAAAAGATTGATCCTTCCAATGAAATCTTGGAGGTATCTTCCCCAAAAACTAATTTCTTAAATTCAGAGATGAAATCATTGTAAACTTCATAAAAATAATGGATAACTTTATGCCTTCAGAGTGTTTGATACCACATAGTCATAGGGTGAATCTTTGAATTTACCCTTTTTCCAACACTCATACCTTTAAAAATATGACAATGCGTGATAGAAAATACCATATAAGATTCCATATAAAAAAAATATCGCTTTTGAAATTCATTGACTATGAAAAAATTTCATTCGATATGATATTTTCCCAATCAAAAACAACATTCTCATGAACTATAAAATATAAAATATACAAGGTCAGTAAGGGAATAGTTGTTGTAGAATCCTGACCCGTAACTCTAGTAAACAACCACGCAATTTCTCGATAGAGGTCCTTTAAAGAACTAACCTGGATTCTAGATAGGTCTTCCGATATCATAGTAGGGTATTGTAGATATTCCTGTAGGAGCTTGATTCCATTATTTTTCCCTCTAAGAAAATTTTTGGCATCTTCTCCTTTGTACGTTAAGTTAAGCTCTGGTAGATTTAACATTTTCTTGAAGACTGAAGGTGCCAATGAAACAAGGGACTCACTTTGTAGAGGAATGTTTTTTTTGTTCTGGAAATTTTTTTCAATACATCAGATGGAAATATATTTGCATTCAAAAACCTCAGGGACAAAACCAACAAGATTTATTCCTAATGTCCAAGATTTATTATTATTTATGTTTGGAAGCATTGAATAATACCAATATTCCCTCGACCAATGGTAATTGTGATCTTCTATGGCAATTAGATTTAAGGTATCCCCACATAAATGTTGTTTTCTTTTGTCCATATTCAACAGGTTGACAGACTTCTCCATAATGCTGCTCAAAACAGTGAAACAATATTTTACGTTAGATCCTTGATTGATAACATTAACCTGAAATAAATGATATTTTTCTCGATATAAACATCATTAATAATGGCCTTTTCATAATTTAATTTAGAAATTGAGTTCGTAGATTTAGAATTTAATATGACTCGAGAATTGTGAAGAGGAAGGAAATGTCACAATGGGGTGGTAGAGTGGGAGATTTCAAATGAGAATGTGAGGCCAAGAGTCTATTGTGATGGAAAAATGGTTAAGTATGGATGCTTGTTGGACCGACTTGTGAGGAAGAGAGATACAAAGAAATGAAAACATGATTCCACGAGTCCATGAGTCTCTGAAATGAAAAATAAACTAAGTGTTGGGAAGAGGTTAAGAGAAAAAATTGATATGTCGTGAGTCTGCGAGTATGCCAACCCGCGAATGAAAAATAAATTATGGAAAAGGTGTAAGTCAAGGGGTAAGATATGGAAATGAAAATTAAGGGAGGGAAACATACTTAATAGGGAAAATACAAGTGCAAAATAATAAAAAGAAGGAATAAGTTACAAGGTTCAACACTAATGTGGCCAAATTTGTGTCACAAGTAGAGGAATAGTTCATGCCAAAGAAGAGAATTGTATCACTTGATCTCTCTTTGGAAAAGACCTCTATAATATGGTGGGTGACACATAAGAGTCTTTTACATTCTTGGGAAGATATGATAGAGGCATTCTAGACTTGCTTCCCATTGGACCTAGGTGCTCCACAAATAAATTTCACTGCCATCCCTACTAGCATATCTTTGTGGTTCAATGGAAATTCTAAACCATGTGGACAATGGTGAGGCATACCAGATGCCATAGAATGTTCTAATTTAGTATTGGGGGCACAAATTTATACACAAATAAGAGACATTACCAAAGAACTAATACCTATAGGAAAAAAATGCAACAATAGACATGCCATTAACTAGAACAATAGGAAATATTCTACAATACATTCCAAATATATGGAGAGGATACATCATGTGTAGGGATGATTTAGATCATTAAACATTTCATGTAGATGGATCCCTTATATTTTCTAATCATTGATTTTAGAGTGGGGAAATCTACAAAAGAAATATCCATGAAGGGGGATTTCGTCGAAGCCAACTTCACAAAGGAAGACATTGTAGAAGTGGTTCTTGTAGAGGTAGACCACTCTTGGGAACTATAATATCTATGGTTCAAGGAGATGGAAGGTCAACACATAGTATAAGATACAAGTGATACCATTAGTCTAAGATATTACAATGAACCACTATAGACACAATTGGTGAATATTGGAACCAAAATGAACCAAAACTAGTAGTGATAGGAGATTATTAGGATGACCATATGGTTGTAGATATTGTAACATTGTTTATGAATATCTCAATTTGTTTCCATAGGGTTGTACTAATATGAAAGGAATGGATAGAGAGCTTGATGAAATGAAGATTGAATTGAATCCATATGCCTAGTTGGTAAATAATAGACTATATAGAGTGTACAAAATGAACCCACACTACATAAGGTGGGTGAAATAGGAAATAAATAATATGTATATGAATCAAATTTTGTGAACTCAATGAGGCTTGCTTGCCTAATCCCTTTGTGACTTTAGTGATTAAATTTTTTGTAAGGTTATAAGGGATTGCGGCATATTATTTTATGGATGAGTTCTTGGGTTATCATTATATCCAAATAAATAAGGAGGATAAACATAAAAACACATTTTCTAGGAAATGTAGATTGTACTGTTGGGTACATGTTATATTCTTGGCATGTGTGTATGTGGGCGCGTCAGATTCGACAACTGTGTCTGACGATCCCTCTAGTAGTTCTGCTTGTGTTGTGTGTGTCGAGCACTTCCTGGGGATCCCAGGGGGGGCCAGGTATGCCCCCCCTGGTTATGCGTAGCGCCCCAGATTTGTTTTCTGGGCGTTTTTGCTATTTTAGCGGATTTTGCTATTTTTAGTGATTTTCTAAATTAATCCTAGATTAAGGGATTAGGGTTTTGGTATCTACAGAATACCTAAAAACATTGTATATATATTGTATGGTGAATGGTGAAATTAATACAATGAAGCGTTGACAGGTTTTCTCCCGGTTAAGGGTTTCCGGTATAAATCTTTGTGTACTATGTGTATGAGCCATTGATTAATTTATGTTTTTCTTAAGAATATATATGCATTGATTTAATTCACATGTTTAAAATTACATGTGGTATTAGAGCTCGTTTTTGGCTTCAGAGGGACGCCTTTGTTGCTGAGGGTTTGCCTCGGTCTTGATAGATCAAGTTTATCTTGGGTTTGTGATAAACCTGGGTTTGGTGGGAGCTTTTGCAGTGGTGATTCGAGTGTAGAAAGAGGAATGGTGAGCTCTTATAGAATCGAGATAAAGAAGTTCAACGATAAAAACTTTGAGCTATGGAAGCTCAATATGGAGGACCTTCTTGTAGACAAAGAACAATGGATCGTTCTGGATCCTGTTACACATCCTACCAGTACACAACCTACTGGTACATAGTCATCTGGTAAACAACCTATTAATACACAAACTACTAGTACACAACCTATTGGTATGTCGAAGGAAGATTGGGAGAAGTTGGACAAAAGAAAAAGGAGTACTATTCGACTCTGCCTAGTAGATTCGGTGTTGTTGAATGTCTTGGGAGAATCTATAGCCAAGGAACTATGGGATAAGTTAGGGAATTTGTATCAATCAAGGTCCCTGGTAAACAAGTCGTTTCTTCGAAAGAATTTGTATCATATTAGGATGGAAGATGGATATTTTGTGATAGAACATCTAAATGCCTTTAATACTCTGGAAAGTCAACTTGTCTCTGTTAATATTACGATTGCAGAAGAAGATAAGTGTATTACTTTTTTATGTTCTTTTCCAGACTCTTGGGATAATCTGGTTGTAGCAATTGGTAGTACCACTCAATCTACATTGAAGTATGAGGATGTAGTTTCATCCTTGTTATATGAAGAGATGAGGCGGAAAATCATGGATGGTCATAGAATAGATGATTTATTTGTAAGAGGTCGTACCCAAGATAGGAATCATGGTAAGTCTTCAGGGGGGAGGTCTAAATCTATAGGTATATCTAAGTCTCCAGGAAAAATTTGAGGAAATGTTGGAAGTGTGGTAAAACAGGGCATTATAAGAAAGATTACAAGTCTAATAAGATTGATAAATGAAAGGGATCTGATAGTACCTCTTCCACAGAGGCAAAAACCTCCACTGAAGAAGGAGGTGATGTTTACCTGGCATCTACAGGTACACATGTATATCGTGATGTATGGTTGATCGACTCAGGTGTGTCATACCATATGAGTCCTCATAGGGAGTGGTTCTCTGAATATGAAAAATACGATGGTGCTGATGTATTCGTAGGAGATGACTTGAAATAAAAAATCATGGGACATGGAAGGGTTAAGTTGTCGCTAAAATATGGAAGGATTAGAACTCTCCTTGGGGTTCTGCACATTCCAAAACTAGCCAGGAGCCTAATATCTATAAGCAAGCTGGATGATGCAGGAGTGGATACTGTATTGGGAAAGGGCACTTGCAAGATGGTATGAGGAGAAATGGTGTTGATGAGGGGATTTTGGTGTGGAACTTTGTACAAGTTGTTGGGAATAACTTATACTAATGGGTGTAACAGTTCTGCTGTCCCTGAGTAGATAAATAAAGAAGACAAGACCAATACTATCCCTAAAAAGAAGACCATGTTGTGGCATCAAAGACTAGGGCATATTGGAGAAAAGGGCCTTTGAACACTACACAATAAAGGTATGGGTATGTCTAATTTCACTCTATATTTTGATTTATGTGAACATTGCATATATGGTAAACAAAATCGAGTAAGATTCCCATATGGTGCTACAAGAGAAAAGGGGATCTTAGAGTTGATACACAGTGATGTGTTTGGGCATATGCCTATTCAACCACTAGGTAAATCTGTTTATTATGTTTCATTCATAGATGATTTATCAAGGAACACATGGATTTATTTTCTTATAAATAAATTTTAGGTATTTGATAAATTTAAAGAGTTTAAGGCTCTGGTAGAAAATTAGACAGAGAAGAAAATAAAGGTATTGAGGAAAGTTAATGGTGGAGAATTATAAGGAAATGAATTCGAATATTTATGTAAGAAGTGTGGTATATCAAGGTAGAAGACTACTCCATACACACCTCAGTAGAATGGAGTTGTAGAAAGAATGAACAAGACACTATTGGAAAAAGAAAGGAGCATGCTCTATTGATTAAGGTTGGTTGTCATTGATGTCAACCCTTGAAGAAAGCCCCGTAGCACAAAGGTTGGGTAATGGACCCAATATTGTTTGATGTAAATATGAATTGTTATTGTCTTGTCATGGTTCATAATAAGTAGAAATGGATGAACTCCAAAGTGGCCCCCTTATGGTGAAATCCCTCACGGGAAGATGCTTTGCGGATTGAGTTATCCTAGAAGTATGGTTAGCGAACCCATGCTTATTTATAGAATAATGAGATGAATGCCAGTTAATTTGTCATTGAAACTATCCTTGTGGATATTTCTTGTCATTCCATTTCCGGTGGTATGTGGAACGTCACATAACTCCTCACGGTTAGAGAGTTATGGTCATGAGAAGTTGGACAACCCAGGTTTGGGTAATGGACCCAAGTTTGTTTGATGGATAACGGTATGAGTTTTGCTATATTTTCAGGTAATACTATTCTTTATGGATATTACATGTCATTCCATTTCTTGTGGTATGTGGAACGCCACATAACTCCTCATGGTTTGAGCGTTATGGCCTTACGAAGTTGGAGGACCCTCATATGTCATCTAGAAGCCCCAAAAGGTCAAAGTAGTCAAAGTTGTTTAAGAGATTTTAAAAGGTAAATAATAAAGTGAAGTGATG
>JZKD02S2435324.1:165072-200469 GCA_000966675.3 Picea glauca
CATCACGGGTTCAAGGAGGTGTTGCAGGGTATGAAAAAGGGCATGTGGTCCCACATTTAGGAAGAGAAAGTCTTAGAGAAGTCTATGGTTGTTGCGGCAGTGTGGTGGACCTTGATCCATCGGGAAATTGTAGCGGGGGCAGCAATGACTGGTCGAATTCCCTCTGGACCTAGAGGACCCCCAGCTGGTGGGGCACCTCCTGCTGATAGAGGACCTAGTGGGGGAGCTTTGGGGGCACCATGAGTACTAGTTTTGTTTTTTATATAGGATTACAAGCCCATTTTGTTCAGGGTAGTTGATACCTATTTTGTATAGGGTAGGGGGTACCCATTTTGTACCTATAGGGGTGAGGGGACTCACTGGCCTACGGGTGATGTATATGTTATACTTTTGTAAAATTTTTTTGGTACTTTGACTAAGATATATATATATATATATATATATATATATATATATATATATATATATATATATATATATATATATACACATCTTTTGGATCTTTATGATGTTTACATTTGTTCGTATTTGTGATGGTTTATGATGTCTAATATATATGTTGTGACCGATGTTTGATGATTTATGTATATGCAATGATGTCTTGATGTGATAAATGCCAATCTAATACTAGGTTAGACATGTTATATTCTATTTGATTAAATTGTAGTGGAATATGTGTAAATGTAATTGAATCAAAGTTTCAAGATAATAGTCTAACTTGCAGGTATTTGCGAAAGAGGCAAGGATCACGGACACAGTATACATTTTTGAGTTGTAGGATGACAAGCTGGGAATATTAAAACACACTGATGTGGAGAATGTGGTGGTGACTGGCCTCAGCGAGGAGACCAATGATAGCTGCGTATTCTACTTGGTTGTTGGTGTCTGAGCCCAAACATATGTCGCAGGAGTGGAGCAGTTCATGTGAGGGGGTGTAAAGGGCCCAAGCACCCGAAGAGAGATTCTATTTCCAACGGCTAGCACCATCAACATAACTGATGTGGTAGCCCAATGGAGGATTTATCTGTCAACAACACGAATGGTAGATCAGACATGAGGCGTGAAGGTGAAAAAAGAAGACTAAAAACTCTACAAATGTGTACAAAGAAATAGCCTAGTGTAGGATGACTACGCTTAGGCGTAAAACTTCTTTAAGTACAACCCGTTAATGGGTTATTTGAGAGGATATCCTTTTGGAGAGACCAAGATGTATGCGTTATTAGTGAGGCAGTGTTGGACGATTTAGGGTCCATGCCATAATGACTCAAATTTCCCATGACAAGATCTCGTAGGCTAGGACGAGATCTCCTTCGTTAAATGAGTGAAGGTTGACATGGAGGTCAAAGGTGGATTTAGACCATTTTTTAGCTGCCTCGTTGTTCTGTAATGAAGATCGACGATCTTCATCCAACGAATCTAAGGTCAGCAAGCGCTTATCCATTGGAGCAATGTCAGGTAATAGCTCTATGGTGATGCACAACATGGGAATTTCACACTCGATGGGGAGGGTGGCTTCGATCCCATGAACGAGATGAAACAGTGTAAAACTAGTGGCAATTTTGACTATTGTGCGATAAGCCCATAATGTTGAAAAACAAAATATGATGCCAGTTGGTCTTATGTTTGTTGATAGTACATTATAGCATGGTTTTGAGGAATTTGTTAACAACCTCGACCTATCCGTTGGAATGAGGGTAATATGGGGAGGAAAACTCATGGGAGAAGCCTAGATTTGAGGAGAGTTCTACAAAGGTCTCGTTCTCAAAGTATTTACCATGATCGGAGACTAATTGTAGTGGAATTTCGAAACGGGTAATGTCGTGGTTGAAGAAAAAATGCGTTGTTGTGTCAGTAGTATTGTTGAAGGTAGGCATGGCTTCGAACCATTTGGTCAAGTTATATACTTACATGGAAATGTACTTGTGTCCATTACTAGATGGAGGATTGCAAGTCATGAAGTCTATGCCCCATTTGCAGAAGGGGCCGATGGTGATGATTGGATGTAGAAGAGCGGGTGGCGCTCATGCTTTGTTTGCATAGAGATGGAACTTGTCACATCACTTGACAACATGGATGCAGTCATGAAACAATGTGGGCCAGAAGTATCCTACTTGAATGATTTTTTGGGTGGTGGACATAACTGAGAGGTGGCCGCCAAGGGTGCTGCTATGGAAATCGTTCAAGACTCTGTCGACTTCGTCGATGGTTAGACACCGACGGAGTATGGTGTGGACCCCACGTCGGTACAAGATGTCACTGATGAGGAGGTACCAAGGGACATGTTGGCCTATACGTCGATGATCATATCAAGAGAGATGAGACCCAAAATTTTGTGTCTGAAGGTAGACGAGAAGGTCGTCGTACCAGGGATCATCCGAGGGGATAAAGAAGAGGTGCTCGTCTGGAAAATCTGTATTGACAGGTGAACCTTTAGTGTTTGAGGGAAACATTGTGATAATTTCAGTGAGAACAAGTGCTTTCTTTATTTTGGGAGTCGAGAAATCTAGGTCGTATTCCTGAAGGATGACGATCCATTGGAAAAAATTTCCATTAATGTGTCATTGAATAAGCAAGTACTGCATGGGTTTGGAATCTGCCACGACTTTGGTAGTGCGAAGTAGGATATAGTGATGCAATTTTTGAACTGCGAGGACAACTGTGAGGGATAGTTTTTCATCATTATTGTATTTTAGGGGTGGTCCTGAAAGATTTTTTCTGATGTAGTAAATACCATGCTCTCGTCCATCATCCCCTAGTTGGACAAGGAATATTTCTACTGAGACGACTGAGGATGATAAGTAGATCATGTTATTGCGATCATAGTCTGGGGGAATAATCAAAGGAGCATTGGATAGTAAGCGATATCATGACATAGTAAGCAAAGGAAACCATGCGTGCAAGTGGCGTAATCTGGGACAAAGAGTCGTAAAAAGTTGGCTTTACCTTGTAGGCTATGAAGTTGGCACAAATTCCTAGGTGGTGGAAGTTTTGTGATAGCTTGGACCTTGAGTGGGTCCACTGCGATTCCGTGTTGGGAAACGATGAACCAAAGGAGGCATCTGACGGTGATGCAAAATACACACTTGAGAGGGTTGAAGCAGATATTGTACTGCTGACATCGTTGAAAGACAACTTGTAAGTCATCTAAATGTTGAGTTCATTTATTGGATCGAGTAGTGAGGTCATCCAAGTAAGCAAGGATGATGTGAGAAAGATCATGGAAAACATAAGTCATGGCCCATTGGAATGTAGCACCTATGTTTTTTAGTCCGAAAGGCATGACACGATAAGAAAAAGTACCCCATGGTGTAGTAAAAGAGGTTTTATACTGATCTGCTGGATGGATTTGGATTTTATTATAGCCGAAGAACCCATCCATGAAGGACAAGGTCTCGTGGCTGGCACAATAATTGATAATTTGGTCCATGAAAGGGGTTTGGAATTTGTCTTTGGGACAATCATGGCTGAGATCGCCAAAGTCGGTGCAGACACAAATAGTGCCCTATTTTTTGTTAACGGGGAAAGGGTTGGAAACCCATGAGGTATACGCAATGGGGTATATGAACCCTGCGATACATAACTTGTCAATTTCGGCTTTGATAGATGCAACTTTGGATGGGTGAAGTGGGCACTTCTTTTGATAGATTAGGTCGACATCTGGCCATGTGTCGATGCGATGTTTGACTATAGAAGGATCGAGGCCGAGCATCTCTGTATATGACTAGGAAAACAAATCCTGGTATTCCTAAAAGAGAGCTTTGTAAGTTGTGAGTTCTTCAGAGGAGCATGTGGTGCCAATGGTGATTTCCTCTATGATTCTCAGTTTGATGGAAATGTCGATTTTGACAGTGGGGGAAATATTGGCCATGTTTCCTTCCTCAAAATCATATGGGGCGGGGATAGGGTTGTTGAACCAATATATATGCCTTGACAGAATAAAATACTTGGCTTTTATTGCACATATGGAGGCTTGGCTAGGAGGGTCAAAGGCTTCCAGTGAGAGAAAAAGTGCTCTGTGATGGAGTGCATTCCATGGGAAATCATGGGTATTGAGTTCCTCTAGGATATCTTCATAGCAGTGGAAAATGTGAGAATATAGGGGATCTAGGGAGGTAACATGGGTGACTGTCACCATGTGATTGTCTTCAAGTGGTGAAGATGTAGAGGGCATGTCGCAAGTATGTTGTGATGACTCTCTTTTCATAAACCAAATGTTCATGCATAGTGGGGGATAAACTATGGTAGGGGGTAATATTTCCTATGGGAAATGAACAAGAGAATTGGGAGGATTGGTGGGAATATCCTCAGAAAGTCTATCCATGAACCATGGAGGGGTGGGAAGTGACTTAGGTTCAGGGGAGGAGATATGGACAATATCGAGAGAAGATATAGGGGGAGTAACTTGCATCACATGAGATAAGGTGGTTGAATGATTTTGAATAAGGGTTAATTGGCGATGACTGTATTCAACGATCAAAGGAGACTGGTATGTGAAATGAGCAAGTGAATCACAGAGAGAGCAAGGGAAAATCATTCGTTCAGGGACTGAGGTAGAGACATAATGGATGTTGGTGACTTGGGTACTTGAAAGTGGTGGTGGAGAGGGCTCTTGTTGAAAGGTTTGGCATACTGTTGTTAGATTTTGGAGAAAATGAGGTAGAGCTGGGAAATGATGAGTGTAATGGACATATTATGAACAGATGGTGCAAGATAATTTGGTTCACAGACCTTTACTTCCTATAGTGGGGGATGTTGTTGTAGTACTAGATGCGCTTAGTGAAGCTGCGAGCAATGTGGTTGCTCGAGGAAGTTGGATCATATTGTGTAACTCGGGAAGAGAAGGACATCTATTAGTGGGGTGCCCCTCTCTTTCACAGAGTGCACAAGGAGGTTGAACTCGGGGATGAAGTGGAGCACTGGGATCTTTATTATTCTACCTGCCCCTATCCGTAGCATTGGTGTTGGTGATTGGAGGTGAGGGTGGTGTGGCCGGAGTTAGTACTAGAATCTACATCGCAATTCCCTCAGATTAAGGAGGGAGGGATGGCAAGCACCATGTTGGGAAGGGTAATCATCGTGGCTACCTAAAATTCTTGTACTCCTGGTGTGGGTTAAAAGAAGGGAATTTGAGTGATAGATTGGGGGATTGTTTCCCAAACTGGGATTTTCCCCTGGGGTAGGGGGAAATTGGGGATAAGTGGTGTAGTAGGGCTCTCAGGGAAATCCTGAGGTAAAATTTCTTCAACTGGTGGGATGTCGAGGTGAGGAGAGGTCTCAGTGGGAGGGATGGTGTTTCCAATGTCAGTTCCATTAGAAGATATGACACACACTTTTGTTGAAGCATGTATGGGAGGTGGTGCTCCATGGTATGCCCCTAGCAAGGATGGGTCCTTGAAAACTCCAGGGCCCATGCCAATGAGTGAATAAGCATCTGAGCTAGTGAGGACAAGAGGTAAGATGTTATCGATGTTGGTGGAATGGTTAGGCTCATAATGTGTAATTTAGTCAATGGTGACAATTTTCCCGTTGTGGGGGAACATCATCGTTCGAAACACAGAAGAAGCCACTGCCTTCATAACATACATGTAGCTACATCCAAACAAGATATTGTAATCAATCAGGGTGTCAATAACCTCAATTTCAATGAGAATTGTTTTTCCCCTGAGTTCGACAGGGACATTTTGAAAGAGCCCTTTCGGGGAGGATAGTCGACCATCATAGGATCTTAAACTGATGGTGGATGGTACTAGCTCAGGGAGCCAAGTTTCTGCCATACATTTTTTAAAATGATGCATGTGGATGCACCTTTATCAATGATGCACTGATGAACTGTGATGTTCCAAATTTTGACTGGTATCTGGAAAGCTACCAAAGCGAGGAGACGAGGTTCCCCACTATCTATATCAAATGTGACGAGTCTAGTATCAGTTGGGTCGAATGCCCCAAAGGTGGAAATTAAGGATTTTCGTTGAGTTGGATAGGTTTGGAGGACCTCCAATACATACATGGATGCAGGAGAATGTGCCAAGTCATTGACCAGACTGTAATTGTGTGCTACCCTAGCCTAAGGGTTGTTGACATTCTGTCGTAATGGAATGTGAGGGATACGAATGAGGGGTATAGTGTTAGGGTGTGGAATCATCAAGGGTTGTTTGGATGTAGCTGGAGATTTTTCCAAAGTGGTGCAATTAGATTCAGAGGGCATGTTGTATTGAAGACCGCACGTTTGCAGAAGAATTTGTTTTTCGCTAGTGAGGAGGATATTGCAATCCGTTGGATTTCTAGGGTTTTGATACTTTCCCATTTTTGGTGGGGTAGGAGGTACCTCCTGTTGGTTATTCATCACACCTTGGTGTGGAATAGGGTTTTTCAACATGACTAGGGGTGGTTGTTGCAAATACTATTATGGGGCTTGCTGAGGGGCAAGCGACGCTGGAGGATGTGGCGCGTTCTTGGATTCTTTCATCTGTTTGAAGTCAGAAATTTGGTGGAAATGGTGAGTGTAATGTCCATGCTCACCACAAAGAGTGAAAGGGAATTTTTCCAGAGGTTTTTGTTGTTGTTCCTCCCTTGTTGTTATTTTCCCCTTGGGGGTTCTAGTTACCCTGATTCTGGTTGCCCCGGGCAGGTTGGTTTTGTTGGGGGCTATTTCCTCCTGGTCCTAGGTTATTATTGTTTTGTTTTTTTCCTTTATTCTTATCATTATTCGACTAATGGGCCATATTTTCCGTATTCAACTGTTCAAAAGTGTGAAATTGGTGAATGGGAGAGGGATGAACAAATTTAACGCCAACGTGTGGTTGTCCATTTGGAGGAGAAATTAGTTGTGGAGGACTAGGAAATGGAAAATACATATTGTTTTGTGGCAACGATCCGCAGGGCACATTGGAAGGTGAATCACTTTCACTAGTGCCCAGGTTATATGTTGAGGTAGAGAGGGAACCTGAACTTGGTTGAGAAGTCGAGCACATGATGGGTGCTGGCGAGGGACCACTCTTGGGTGGAGGGGGAGAGACAAGATATGGTTTTTGGTAAGGGGAAGGAGGGTAATAATATGGACCTCCATATATCGATAAATATTGGGGTGTACTATACATAAGTGGTGGTTGGATGTACAGGTTGTGGCGTGTCGTGGTACCAATCAACCCATTCACTGCGTGAGACATCCTAGGTTTGTCCTGGCCAAATGGTATGGATCTTGGTGCAACAGGTATTACTTTGTATAAGTAACCCGACTAAGCATAAATGAGTTCGAATTGTTGAGACTTATTGATGGCTTCCTCTTCGAATCAAGGGAAGGTGGATGCCACATCTTTGTCAAGTATAGAGATGAGTGATTTTAGAAACCAATCGAGGCATTGTTCTTTTGTGGTTTCCTTTACATAAACTACGTCACCGACGCCATTCGTGGATGTGGTTGGCCATATGCATAGCTAAGGTTTGTTTAAACTCAGAGAGTAGTTCTAAACCAATATCATGATAAACTGGTAGTTGGAAAAAGGCCAAAAAGGCTTTGGCCAAGGATTCAAAAGTCACGTGTAATCCTGATTTTTTGTCCACGTACAATTTGTCTAATGGACCAATGCATGTTCATTGAAATAACCTTAAGTGGATGGATTCATCCATGATTTTGTTTGAAGAGCACCATAAGTGGAAGGTCATGACATGGTTGGCAGGATCTTCCCCCAATTTTCCTTCAAATTTTGGAATATTTGAAGGTAGTTTGATCGACATATTGGACCATGTGGGGTCATGTAATATAGGATCATTCATGGGTTTACTCAAATCAATAATGTTGAGAGACGTCAAATATGTCATGGGGGGTGGTGGTGAAGGATTAGTTCCAACCATGGTGTGAGCAGGTAGTGGACCTGACCCTTGAGGGGGGTTTGGTGGAGTTGTACTTCTCCCTTGAGAAGAAGTTTTCCCCTCGCCTCCTTGTGAACGAGAGATAGTGGATGGATGGCCTTAGGAATTGGCCCCAAGTAAAGTGGAACCAAGCAACGTTGATCCCAAAATGATGGAACTCACAGGGGTGTGAGATGATTGATTCGATGAGTCGACAAGATTAGGAAATCCTCCTAGAATAGGAGGGAGATTCTATAAGTGTATGGAACAATAGGGATTCTGTGGGTCCCCTATGATGTCCGACTAGAAAAGTGAATGTGTGAAAATGGTGATGAGAGCAATAAATGAACAAGAGATTTGCATAATTTGGTCCTTCACAATATAACTCACAATTTCATGTAATCAAATGAACAACATACTATAAATAAGCATACATGTGGGTAGGTGGATTTATTCGGCGTGGGAGAACAAAGAAAACAAATGCTCGTGTCCTAAAAGACGTATCATCCTTCCTCTCAAATAGAAATGGACCTTCCAAGAGCACTCAACAGTGGAGTTTGAAACCACCGGAATAGGAACTAGTGAAGGATGAAATAATCAAATATAATGAGGGGTAGAGGGTGCATATCCCAAAAGAGTTGGAGATATTTCCCAATAGCCACACAAAATCTAATCAATGTGCAATTGCAACGCACAATTTACACCTAGGTAGATGTCCTAAATTTAGCCATTAAGTACCTCAGTCAAAGTGTGACATTTAGATTTTCAGCCTTAGAAATGGGTCATGGGATGGATCCCTTCTAAGATTTGGGTGACTCAAGGGAGGACGCACAGAACAACCAGACCTCGGCCTTCAACCCTTCATGGGTAATAGGTATCTCCATGCCTTATGGTGTAGGAACACTTAACTTGGAGGATTTTTAAAGTTCCCTATTTGTCAACTTCTAATGTTTGAAAATGTGAGAACAAGATAACGGGGGGTTATTTGGATGCCTACCCCCAAGATCCTACCTAGACTAAAAAATTACTTTTGGCACCTCCCGTGGAGGAAAAATTAGTAATTTTTTAGAAATTTTTTAGATGTGGTGGGCTGAGAGATTGGGGGTGTGAACCAATATCGTTTGAATTTAAGTGGGTGTGGATAATTTCTTCAAGAAATAGTGTGATGTTTTAGAATTCCTTTGGAGAAAACCTACTTCAATATCCACAATTCAAGATGGAAATTATGTGAGTGAGAAGTGACTTTGTGTGTGAGCAAGTGATAAAATGTGACAAATTTTAATAATTTAGGCGTGAATTTGCAACATGTGGACTTCCTGTGGTCCTTACAAATCTTTGTTACCTATCTTACTAAGTGTCATTGGTACAAACTTGCAGAATTTTAAAATCCCTAAAGAACTAGCATGTGGACATATGGGTCCTTACCAATCCTTTAAACTCCCTAATGTTGTTTACTCTAAGAAATCTTAAAAAACTGTCATGGATTGCAAGCATGTGGGAATGTATGGGCCCGTTACTTTGATCTTTAAACTCCCCTAGTGATGTAAACTAAGAAACCAATTTCAAGAAACTATCCTAAGTTTGCAACGTGTAGGCATGTATGGGCCCTTACAAATTTAAGATGTTTTCAAAAAGAAACTAAGAGAAGCCCTAGGGGGGCTTTGTCCTCTCCTAAATATTTTTGTTAAGGGAGATGAAATGTCTCCTTAACCACCTTTTTGATTCTCAAGATCGCTCTCTGGTGTGATAGAAGAGCATACTCAATTATCAAAGTTGATTTCTAGTCCCAATGCAAGTGTTTTTATATGTGATAGCAAATAATGTTAACTTAAATTTTACAACCTAAACAAGCCATCCATGTGGAAACCAAAGAAAAAGACGAGAAAATATGGTTCTTTTTACCCCCTAAGTGCCTATTTTTAGATAACCTTTCATATGGGAAAGGAGTCTAAGTGGAGTGCATTTACAAATTTCATGAAAGAGATATTTTGAAGGCTAGGGGCCTTCAAATCATCACAAAAAATCTTACAATTTTGAAACTCTGGAAATGTGTGTGGGTTACAGTTTAGATAGAGGTGCAGTGGGTGCACAGTGCATAGAATGAGTAGAGAACATAAGCCTTTTGATCACACAGTGCGTAGAAAAAATAAGCCTTTTGGGTGCACAGTGTGCTGAGTGCGCCTTCATGGGATGGAATACCTGCACACATTCTGATACGTGTCGGGGGGGGGGGGGATTTTGAGTGAAATTCTCCTGCTCCAGCTCAAAAATTGGCTCTTGAAAGGTAAGGCTAGGCCAGTTTTGGTACCTGCAAGACAAATGGATAAAAAATAAGTGCTCTCAAAGCCCAAATAGGGTGGAAATTGATACCTATCCCCGATATGGTCTCCAATTTGTTGTGTCTGTTTCATCACTTGAGTGAGAAAAAAAAGGGCACTTTCATGTCTATTTGGGCCTGCAAGATAAGACATAGGTTAGTGCATGAGTTAAACAATCCAATCACATGAAATAAACAACTAAAAAAATTAAAAACAACTACGTAAATAAAACTAGAATGCATAAGAAACATTTAGAACCATAAACAAAAAACCATTGACCAATATTATGCTAGCAATGGATAACTATATTAGTTGGAAAAAAACCATAGAGAAATGAGGATTGATGATTCCCCTCTTCCTCCTTGGGAGGGCTCTTGAGTTCCCTAATAGAGAGCTCTTATTACAATGGTAGAAAAGAAAGCAAATGATGAAGAAATCAATGCCTATTCCCTCAAGAGGTGAGTGGAATGGCCTATTAAAATGTTGCTAGAATGCTCCAAGGAGAAAAGAGGATTGTCAAGGGAGGATTGAGGCAACATAACAATATTATGAAAATATTAATTTCTTAGTGCACCCATGGCCTCCATTTATATCATTTATTCAAGGAAATATTCAACTGGTTCTTAGTGTGAACAAGGGGCCCTTTAGGGAACCCTTTGGTCCTTGACCAACCCCCCATTCAGATTTAGCTCAGATTTGAAGGTCAAATCAAGTTGGGATCTAGTCCATAAGTGGTTGAGGGGCCGACAAGAACCATAAATGCGTCGTTCATAGGAGTGCACGACTTTTCTCATACATAGTCGTGCATATGGCACATTGTGTGCTCTATGGGATTCTTTGGCCCAAGCACCGTGCACACGCTTCCTTTAGTAAGTTAGCGCATGCAATTTTTTTTCCCAATTGTATAGTTTTTGCCTCTTGGAAATGCATTTTGGTGTTGCAGGTGAATTAATAGTTGTTTGGCATTGTTGTATTTATGTAACCATTTGTGTGCAATGCTACGGATGAAATTTCAATGATAACAATGATATTATTTTACTTTTAAGTGTCTTCATATTAGGTAAGGGAACCATTTCTTAACTGCATGTGATATGGCCCACATTTCCTTTTCATAAATGGGTTTGAATAATTTCTCTCCTTTAAGATGGATACTTTCAAAGGAAAGGGGTCTTCCTTGTTTCATTAAACCTACACCAATGTCATGTCCTAAGGCATCACACTCCACACTAAAGGTTTTTGAAGTCAGGCGTGTCTAGGACAAGATTCATACACTTATCCTTCTTAAGGTTTTCAAAATCTTTGGTTGCTTCTTGAGTCCAAGAAAATGCCTTTTTTTAATAAAACTATTAGAGGTGCTTGTATTTGACCATAATTAAAAACTTGAGGTAACATCCCAACAATCCTAAAAATCCTCTAACCTTCTTCAAGTTTTTCAGAATTGTCCATTCCGTTATAGATTAAATTTTATTAGGGTCAACTTTGACACCTTCATGAGATAAAATATGACCTAAACATTCCACTTCTTGAACTCTAAATGAACAGTTTGGAGGCTTTTCATATAACTATTTCTCTTCAAATATTTTAATACCATGTCAACATGTTGTACATGCTCCTCCCAAGATTTATCGTAGATAACTATATCATAAAAAAACACTAACACAAATTTTCTAACTAAGGTTTTGAAAATATAATTCATCAGGATTTGAAATGTTAAAGGTGCATTAGTAAGGCCAAATGGCATCACCAAAAACTAATAATGGCCTTTATGTGTTCTAAAGTTTGTTTTGGGAATGTCTTCTTTCCTCATTCTAATTTGATGATATTCAAAGTAGAGATCCAACATAGTAAAAAACATTGCTCCTTGAAATTCATCTAATAATTCGTCAATAGTAGGAATAAGAAACTTATCTTTAATGGTCAGTTTTTTTAGTTGTCTATAATCTAGACAGAAGAACTATGAACCGTCCTTTTTGTAACCATCACCATTGGTGAAGAGAAATCCCTTTGACTGGGTTGAATGGTGCTAACCTCTAACATTTCTTGAATCATACACTCAATCAACAAAGTTACCAACTTAACGAAAACTCTCTAGAGTTCTTGTTGTTTTAAAGGTCACATTTAGTGGTTATTTTTACCCATATTTCAAAAAATGTTTCTTATGGTAAATATTTCTTTTTCTAGAGTTAAATTACAAATTTTTGCAATTGTCATCTATAAATTTGCACACAAAAACCTTAAAATCAACCCTAGAAACAAAAAATGGTGTTCATAGTATCACCCTTGTTTTTGGGGGGAAGGGGGGTTTGAAATTAAAACTTGGTTTAAATTGTGGTCTCAACAACCATTACCATTTCCCAAAAAAAAAAAACCTTAAAATTCACCCTCAAAACTAAAAGTGGTGCTACCAGTAGCACCCTCTTTTCTTCAAGGTAAGAATTACAACTTGTTCAAAATTGTGGCCTTCAAAACTAATACATTTTTGAACTCGTACCATGAAGTCAATCTACGAATCAAAACTAATATATTTTTTAACTCGTACCATGAAGCCAATATATGAATCAAAACAAGGTGCTATAAGTAGCACATTTGTTCTTTTTTCGGGCTTAAAATTGCAATGTTTTGGAGACCATCACCTAAAAAAATTGTACCAATGTAAAGAAAATACTAAAAGAGAACCCCTAATGGGGTGTCAAAGGGAGAGGGCAGTGCTTTCCAGTGATGCACTAGCCACATGACCGACACATGCACCATCCCTCTTACCCTCTTGACGATTAAAGGATCCTTTCATTTATGTCATCCCTCCATTAATTGCTTGAGCGCACCATCCCTTGCATCTTTGTCCGATGAATGGAGAAGCATTTATGGAAGTCACCTCTACATGTCTATGCATTTCCACTCTGGTTTCCATTTTACTGCGTCGCTCCTCAGCTAAATCAACATGTGTCTTCCTTCCCTGCAGCAAAAACATCATGTTTTCAGTTCTCTTTGGCCACCACCTACTATGTTTGCCTACTCTCAACGCCTTTACTTATTCTCTCTGCCTCGATCATTCCTTGACTTCATGGGAATCCAAAGAGATGCCTTGTCTGGTACCAAAATAGAGCTAACATGACCATCCAACCTCTGCCCACCCCTACTCCATCGCACAACTCCTCGCCTTCCTCCTTTTTCTAGTACTCACAAATCCAGAGAGGTCTTCCACCATTGTCCTCTCCATTGGCATGTCGTGTGGAGTGGTTTGATATTCATGGAAATTCCTTGGGTTTTTCTCTTGGCCCACTCTCAGACCTTGACTGCTCCTCACAACCAGCCATGGTCGACCAATCAAAATCACCCAAGCATTCTTCTCATGTGCCACCACCCTCTGGCCCCCTGCAACCACCCTCAGTCCCAGATCCTCTAGAAGAGACCTCATCCCACTCATAAGAACCATCGAGACAATAACACTCCTGCTCGAACTGTGCCTCATGTGCAAGATTATGAGATGCAATGGCGATATTGCATGATTTGGTGTTTGTAGTCTACAGGGATGGGGATGACCTGTGCTTCAGTTTGGAACTTCTGGATACGCGAGGGGAGAAAATTATACAAATTCTCTCTACGCTGCTCATTCCTCGACACTCCCCAGAACAAGCCTCCATTGCACTAGCGACCTCAGCAACGGTCATGGCTCTGACTATCCAGGCACCAACAACAGACAACTTGGAAAAAAGTGATAGATCAAATGCATGAGCTCTGACATATGCACAGGTGTCATACTACATGGTTATTTTTGTCTATTCTTTACGTTTCTACAGGTGTCCTTTTGGGATGAATGCGGTGTCTAGAGCATTTTTTTCTTTTTTCTTGTCAAAAGTCAGTCTTAGATTTTCTAGAAGGTCGGACATGTCTGAACAAATCGGTTTCCCCATGGGGTGATTATGTTCCAGTTGTTTAAATACTTATTTTTTCAGTTTGTAGAAATAGGCTGAATTGGTTTCCTTTAGGGGCAATTCAACATTCACTATTCTTTGACACTCATGACGCAACTACAATTTTTTATCTTGAAAGGTAATATATAAACACTTATTTAAAAAATAAAAAATAATAAAAGAGAAATGTGTGTGTGGAATGTATGGAATATTGGTTTTTAGATAAGTTTGCCTCTTTCAAATCTCTACCTTGTTATGCTTTGTGGGGAATTTGGTTACCGAGAAATAAGATGATTTTTCAGGGTTTGGAGGTTAAATTAGAATTACTAATTCTCCAAATTAGACTCTCCTTTGGAAAAGGTCAGAAGACATAAAATCAGAACTCCTAAAGGGTATTATGTGAGCCCATTATTGATTTCACAAAGTCTTGGGGCTTATTTGATGGAGCCTATCAAAGCTCCCCTGTGAAGTATGGGGTTGGAGCCGTACTCTTATTAGATCATTCCCATGTATTCTCCTTGCAATGTGGGGTGGGACTTGGAACAAATAATAGGGATGAATTTTATGCCCTCTAGACGCCGATGAAACTGACACTTGAAAAAAATAGTAGGTGCCTACAGGTTCTTGGAGATTTGAAGCTATTGATGGATTGGGCTAATGGAAAATTTCATATTACAAATATGGTCTTGGAGCTAATCATGGCACTATTCTTGGAAATAAAAACTAAGTTCTAGGAGGTCTCCTTTGTCCATATCTACACGAATTTTAATAAAAAAGTAGATCTATTGTCGAAAGAAGTCATTACACTACAAGAAGGATTCCTTGTGGAACATGAATACAAGGAAAATGCCTTACTGGCATCTACTCACCTATCTTTGTTTTGATGTTTAGTTGATAGGTCTTGGGGTAGATATAGGATTCAACATTCTTGGAGGTTAAAGACAATTATGGTTATGTTATTTTTTGTTTATATTGATTTTGTTTGGCTATGTACAAATCCTATATGGGTCTCTTTTGGAAGATGAAATGTATATGTCTAGGTTAGTATCAAGGAAGGGAAACTAAGCCGAAAGGCTAGTTTATGCATATCTTTATTTCCTACTGAAATACCAAATACAAGGATTTTTTCTTTGGAATATATATATATATATATATATATATATATATATATATATATATATATATATAAAAAAAAAAAAAAAAATAATAAATTGGGGGAGGAGGGAGTATAAAAAAAAACATATCTATTGTAAAAAGAAGCCATTACGCTACAAGGACTCCTTGTGGAACATGAATATAAGGACAATGCTCTACTTGCAGCTACTCACCTATCTTTGTTTTAATGTTTGGTTGATAAGTCTTGGGACAGATATAGACTTCTTCTTTCTTGGAGGTTAAAAACAATTCTGGTTATGTTGGTTTTTGTTTACATTGATTTCGTTTGACTATGTACAAATCTTATATAGGTCTCTTTTGAAATATGAAATGTATATGTCTAAGTTAATATCAAAGAACATAAACTAAGACGAAAAAATAATTTATGCTTAATATTTCCTATTAAAATACCAAATACAAATATTTTTTCTTTGAGATATATATATATATATATATATATATATATATATCTATATGAAAAAAAAAAAAATTGGGAGAGGAGGGAGATTCTTGGAATCACCCCCATTCCACTTGGAAATTCAAATGAAATGGAAATAGGGAAATCTCAGGAATCGCCTTTTCCCCTCCCATCGACGCCCATAGACACAAAAAAAATGTTGACAATATTAAGAATATCATGATGGAGATACTTCCAAATGCCATTATGAATTGTGTTGGTTTTCAATTTTCAATATATGAGAGTCTTGAAGTCAATACAAAGCACTGATTGTCTCAGTGGATTGCTATTGTGATGCTCATCAACTTTAATCACACACAATATTATATGCATATATAGAGAGAGTGGGGTTGTCTATTGAAAAGGAAGCACGTTTCATCGGCTTGAACAAAATCTTGGCCACTAATAGGGTCTTAAAAGTGGGAAAAGTGACCAACATTGCACATTTGGTATTGTTACATGATGTCATTGGTCCCATGCATTTCATGCCTACCTACCATTAATTTTCTTTTCACAAGTAATGAGCACACTTTCATTTAGATTGGTTGTTATAGATCGTTAATAAGTGGACAAAGTCTATTTTTTCATTAAGTTTATTCTTTTCAAATTACGTAAAGTGAGTTTAACTTATTTTTTTTTTAATTAATTATTTATTTAAACTTTAATTTTATTTATTTTAAAAAATGTTTTTTTTTTAATTTACAAAATTACTTTTTTTTTTTGTTTAATGTTTTAATTTATTTTATTTATAGTAGATTTTATAAAAATTGTTTATTTATTTATTTTTCCAAGGAAAAAAAAATTAATTTAATTTATAAAGAAACAAAATTACATCAACACATGTTATTGTTATTCCTTCTTTTGTATGGTAAGTAGTGATAGATCGCAAAGAAGGATGTAAATCCCAAAAAAGCTTGCCTTCCATAGGTTAATACTGTCTAAGATTATATCCTTACTTCATAATTCTACAAAATTTTCTACTTTCTTCATAGACCATCTATTATGTTATCCATCATTTTATATTTGTCATATTTACATCTGTTTTTTCTGCAAAAAAATTGAACATAATTTTGCAATAATTACATCTCTCTCAATTCCTAAAACGCCATGGGATGAAAGAGTGTGTCACCTTTGTGACACTAAGAAGATTGAAGATGAAAATCACTTTCTCTTAGATTTTCCAGCCTATACTCATATTAGATCTCATTTTCAAAATATTTGTCACACTTCCAACCTTCCTAAGCTCTTAACTCAACAAAAGTATGGTGATCTTGGAAAGCTTCTCTTAATGCTTTTCGAGCAAAAAAACAAAATTCTAAAGAATCGCAAGTAATCACTTACCCTCTTAAGGTCCGATAGACCAATTTGGTCTTAGTGGACGTTAATCGTCGTCATCATCATCATCATAAACCGTGGCTGCCAAAAGAGTGATCATATCATAAATTAATCAGAAAGTTGTCCAAGGGATGTGAAAATGTTCTCAAAAACCATCCAGGCCTTCTTCCTTGACCTGCCATCTTCTATTTTCCAAGTCCATGCCAGTTTTGGAGAGTTGGTCTTCTTTTTGATTATAGGTATTGTATACATGTGTGAAAGAAATATGAGTAAATTTTGTGGAGCATCTCTTTAATTCCTATAGAACTAGAATCAGTAAGAAAGATCTTAAAATGTGTTAGCCTCTCATGACAAACATTGAATCTCCAAAAATGTTCAACTCTCTGATGTTCTATTCAAGGGCCAAGAGAAGAAGCATGTATAAAACCATGAGCTCACTATAATTTTTTTTGGCTTCAACCAAAATTGTCGAGAAGGAGAGGAGGTGGTTTTCAGAGACTTGAAGAGAACCACCGATTTAAGAGACGTGAAGAGAACCACCGACACCTCCCATAGAAGGAGTCCCTTGTGTTTCCCCATCAAAAAAATTACAAGGGATTGTTTAGTTTATATTAGGTGGTTTCAATACCCTAGGTAGGGAGGGAGAAGATATTTTTTGTGGGAAAGAAGATAAGATGGAGATACTAGATATGGCAATGTAGGAGATGGAACTAATTTTATCTTCAAAGATGGCATGGTTTCTAGCCATATTCTCTAGAAAACTATGAGGGGGAGGGCTTTGTAATTTTGATACTTTTGTTCTGATATCCAACCTTGAAGAGCCTTTGAAATGTCTGTCCCATTCCAATTGATATTTTTCCCCAGTGAGCTACTCAATTCCCTCCAAACCAATTTTGTATATGGAAAGTGAAGGAATAAATGTGTACTATATTCTTTGCCTTCTTTAAATAACGCACATCTGTTTGGTCTAGTGAAGGATCGTTTCTGAATATTTTCCCATGTTGGAGCCTTGTTTTGAAGAAGAATCCACATGAATAACTTTGATTTTTGTGGGCTATTTAGTTTCTAGAGGGAGTTCCCCACCACGGGGGAGGATCCACTTATGCATCTTGGATTTGGGATAGATAACCAAGTTTGGGAGTGTACTTCCCCAAGGGGTTGAATGACCATATAAGTTGATCTTCCTGATCCAAAAGTGAGCAAGTGAGTTGTTTAAGGAGTGACTATAGTGATTTCATGATGGAATATGATGGGCGTCTATATTTAAATCCTCCCCTAATATCCATCTTGTGGCACTTGTAGTGTAATCCACGTGCCCACCTTGGTTTAGGAAGAAGAAGCCTCTTTGGTTAAGAGAGTTTATGAGATCTTTTGATCGCATGTGGTTTTTTGAAAAACTTTTCCATGGGTATTTCCCTATCAGAATGTTTGAGCCTTTACTAGTCTTCCAAATGAGCCAATCTCCAATAATGTGAAAAGAATTGATGAGAACTTTCCAAATGATTGTTCCATTCTGAAAGGTCTTGGATGTGGTGTGAATCCAGTCCAGGAGTGACATTTGTGGAATGTATTTTTCTTTGATTATTTTGTGCCAAAGAACTGTGCCCTTTAACAGGCTCCAAGCATTTTTTACTGCCAGAACTTTTTCAAAGGTAAAAATATCTTTGAGTCCCCATCCTTCGTTGGCCTTTGGATTTGAGATGTGTTTTTTAGAGGACAAAAATAATGGTTTGGAGTCCTCTTTTCTTTCCCAAAGGAATCTTGTGGCCAATTGATTTATTTTATGTAGGAATCCTTTCGAGACCCATGCTAGGGAGGTCCTATATACAAGATTTTCCTCAATGAATAATTTGACAAGTATTGATCCAACAACTCTAGAGATCCATCTATTACACCAAGAATTTATTATTTTCTCCACTTTTGCAAGCTACCAAGTCCAATAATTTTTTTTGTATCCAATGGCCTTGATATTGAATCCTAGGTACTTGAGGCCTTCAGATGGAATTTTGAAATGTATATTAAAGAATGTTGAAGTAGAAAATATTTCCTATTCATCGAGTCCCCATGCCTTCAGTGAATATTTTTCTGAGTTTATTTTCATTCTGGTTGAGAGACAAAAAGTGTGTAGAATGATTTTTATATTTTCAAAAAAGGTTGGCCTTCCTTCACAAAATATGAGAATATCATCCACAAAGAGAAAGTGTTTGAGGGAGCATGATGTTGAGATTTGTATGCCTTTGAAGAGACTTTGTGATACAACATTGGAGATGAGTCTGCTTAGACTTTTTTCCACTAGAAGAAAAAGTAGTGAGGAGAGTGGGAAACCTTGCTAGAGGCCTCTTTCGTCTTTGAGGAAGGGGGATGCAGATCCATTTATGAGGATGGAAAAATAAGTGGTGTATATGAAGGTGAGTATCAATGTGATGAAAGAGTGTGATAATCCCAGGTGTATGAGTAGTCTGATGTAGAGCTGACTAACTCGGTCGAATTATTTTGACAAGTCCACTTTGTAAATGATGACCTTTTTTTTTTGGTGTGGATTGAATGAAAACCCTCTTATGATAGCTCTATAGCTTGATGGATTTGTCTTCCTTGCAAAAAACCAAGTTTCTCTCCAAAGACCATGTCTGCAAAAATAACTTTCAAGCGAATTGCAATGAATTTTGAAAGGATTTTAAAGATATTGTTGTAGAGAGATATAGGGAGAAATTGATCAAAGGATTGAGTATTGTCTAACTTGGGAATGAGGGAAATGAAATTGGTGTTAAAGGGAGACACAATTATTCTAGAGTTTCGAGAGTGGTATACAGTTCCGAGGAGATCATTTCCTACAATGTCAAAGGTGCTTTAATAGAACTCCATTGGGAAGCCATCTGGCCCCAAACTTTTTTCTTTTTGGAAGCTGTGGAGGATTTTTTGGAGTTCATATTTTGGGACTTCATCCATTAAGGAGTCATTATGTTCTTGATCGACAAATATAGGGAAAATGATGGATACTCTTAGAATGGAGTCTATAGTTGATATGTGATCAACTTTGAAGAGAGTTATGAAATGAGATATGCCCTCTTTTTTTGTCTCCTCAAAAGATGTGGTCATGGATCCATCTCCTTTTTGAATTGTGTTTTTGAACTTTCTGGCATTTGTGAAATCATTGAATAACTTCATATTTTCATCTCCATCATGGAACCAGAGGGATCTTCTCTTTAATATCCATTACTATTCTCTGGAAATGAGGATGACATTTTTGTATTTCTCCGGTAGGAGGATCTTGGATTTTTTTTCTCCTCTCCGTAGTTTGTTTCCATCTCTTCTTCCATCCAAGACTTAAGTTTGTTTTATATATATGCAAGATCTTGGTTTTATTTTTTATTTTTATCCTCCCTCCATGCTAGGGTATCCTTCTTTATCCTTTTTATATTTTCCATGAATTGTATGGGCAGGAAAACTTGAATCTCTTCATTGTAGTGTGCCCACGTATTCTTGACAAGATCCAAATAGCTATGATCCTCCAACCATGAAGATTTTAATTTGAAGGGGTTGGGAGGAATCTTTGGGTATGGGGCCAACTCAAGGAGGATGAGAGAGTGATCAGAGACTCCCAAAGAGGAGACCCATTGTCGAAGGAAATATTTTTCCCAGAAGAAGGATTCAGATATGAGGAATCTATCTAAGAGATTGGCTATATGGGCATCCCCTATTCTCATTTTGTGTTAGGTGGGGGCATATTTAATTGGTTTTATGTCAAGCATATTTGAGTCCTTTAGACATTTATAGAAAAAAATGGCTAGAGGGTCTGTCTGCACCGAGGGGCCCCAAATATCGCATGAGCCAATGGAAAAATTTAGGTCCCCCACAATATTGGTGAGCTCAGTGGAGAGAAGAGGGGAGTGGAATACTTTTCCCCATAAATCCTTCCTCTCATAATATGGCCCATATGTATTAATGAGAAGGAAGGAGAGATTATGGGAGGGGGAGAAGAAATTTGGCCTAGAACAACCGACATAGCCTGCAAATTTGTGACCAGAAGAGAGTCCTTTTTCCATTCAGTGACAATTTCTCTTGATTTATCAGGTGCATCCATTCCCAAGAAATTCCATTCAGGGAAGGAGAGTGAAATCATTTTTATAGTAGAGTCACTATCCATCATTGTTTCTTGTAGTAATAGGAGACTAGGATTGTGAAGATCAATTAGTCTCTAAAGTGCCAATATTTTAAAGGGGTTGGCCAACCCTCTGCAATTGTGTGAGAGGAAGATAACCAATTACCTTGAATGGAGGTCGATGCTCTAAGAGCCCCAAAAAAATATATTTTTTTTACATGTTCAAACTTCAGATTGAGCCTATCTTTTTAGAGTGAGAGAGATATGACTTTTTTCCTTTATGCAAGGTTTTTTTTTTCTTGATTGTCAAAAGAGCCCAGACCTCCCATAATTCCATTGGGAGGTTTTTCGGAGATGTGTGCTATGGATCTCAGATTGTATTTTTGGGAAGGGGAGGAGGGAGGTTGTTAGGAAGTGAAGGAAGAGGAGAAATGGGAGGGAAGGGAGGGGAAGGAGGTAGTGGGGCAGGGGTTGGTTGAGAGGAGGATAATGGAGGGGGGGGGAAGAGAGCGAAAGTCAGGTAAATAAGGGTGAGAGTGATCCAGATGGATGTTGGTGGCCTCCCACCTATTCCAACTGGTTCATTTCGGAAGTTTTCCAATTTTGCAGTTTTTTCCTAGTTTTCGGGTCCCCAACTTCTGGGGTTGTTTTGAGGCCCTAAACAACTTTTTTAGGGATCACCATAGTTAGATTGTAGACAAAGTCAAATTCTAAAGGAGACACATGCATTCCTCGTATAGACCTTTCGAACATGATATCGTGCACCTAAAACGCATGTTGTATGCAAAAGTTACGGCCCCGGGAAGTTGATGTACTAACTTACCCCAAGGAGGCCCAAATGAATTTTGGTGATTCGTCTCCTAGGGTTAGGTTTTTGGATGTCTAGGGTTTTGGAATTCATGCTTATTGTAAATATGCCTTCAGAGCCTCATTGTACTCATCTACTTACAAATAAGCGCAGTCGTCACATCTCTTCTCAGAGATAAGCTTCCACCATTCCAACAAGATTGTTTTCCGCTACATTTTACAGTTTCAACATGTTTCCTTATTGAATAGAATCCAATTTTACTATATCTCTATTATTTTGTGTTAAGAATAATAACAATATTTATTTATTTCGTTCTCCTCGTAAAATCTAGATCAAGGAGAGGGTTATGAAGGGTTCCATTCTAGGGTTTGAAATTCCAGAGAGGTATACGAGAAACAAAATGTTTATAGGATCATGTGATTAAGAAGGGAAAACAATGTTTTGGATACCACCATCAAAAAAATAAGAAGAAAGGGGAAGGGGGGGTGGCTATGGTTATCTTTCCTGTCATTTTATTTGGAATCATGGATTGTGGCCGCTACAACTCTTTATTCTATTCCAACTGGTCCTGGATGTGAGCTAGAGGGAATGTTGTCACAACTGGAGGAGGAATTTTCAATAGAGTGGGAGTTGTATCCTCAAGCTTCCTGTAGGTTGATTTTTTTACCCATTTCCATTTTTTGACCAACAAAGAGAAATCCTTTTTTAGGTGTCCGTAAACATTACAGTGACCACATCTGAAGAGAATTCCTTCATAATCCAAGTCCTGTGTAAAAGTGTGGCCTTAAGGTTTTATGGAGATACACTCTACGAGTGCGCTCAATAGCTTGAGACCTACCTAAATGCGGGTCGTGGCAATGTACCCAAATTGTTGGTAAGTGAGATCTGCTTCGTAGAAATGTCCCGAGGTTGACCTGATTTCCTGAAAAAGTTCTTTGGTCCAAAAGGACAAAGGTAACCCTAAGAGTCTGACCCAAATTGGTGTGATTTCCAAGAGGGATGAAGAGGTGTTGAAATCCAGTGTCCATCTCTTCAAGAACAATTTATGTGTTCCATAACACCATCTCCCAGAGAGAATGGAATTTTTTCTACTTCCGATATGAAAATCCATGCAAGCCATCCTTTTGCAAGGACAAGGATGATAGGTTTGTATCCAAGAAATATTTCAAAGTTCATCATAGAAAAAGACTTAAGGGAGTCCAGATATGGGAATTTGCTGGAAAATACACTGACCAAGGTGGTGGTATTCATGGAAAATATGCATTTTAACTTTACTCCATTGCCAAGGGTGAGGTTTATGGGCCTGTATATCCATTTTATGTTTTTTCGAGGAAAATACTTCCCACTAGTTGTTTGTTTAGAGTCATGGTTAAGTGGTTGGGGATTCCCTGACATAAATTGCTCAATGGTAAAACTACTAACGAAACCTCCGAGGGGGGAGACCAGTTGCGACTGCATGGGAAGAATATCTCGTAGAGAGGGAGAAAGTGTTTAAAAATGAGTGGGAACATTGTCAGGGAGAAGTTTAATGGAAGCAAGGGGGAAGGATGGAAGCAATATGGGGGAGTTAATGGGAAGTATAGGGTCCTCAAAAATTGAAGTGGGAACATCATGGGTGGGGGAGGGAATATTTGAGGGAGTTAATCGAGATGGTAAATCCAAGGGGGAGGAGGATGAGGGGATGCATTCATAAAGGACAAAGGTTACTATGGCTATCTATGAAGTGTGAGAGTGATTATGTAAGACAATTGTTGATGGGGGTGTCCAGATCATAGATGCCATGAGATATTCCACTGAATAATCCAAAGTTTCCACATTCTCCAACGGTGGGTCCATTGTGGTGGGGAAGGAATGTGAGGGTTGTGGATAACAGGGGAAGGGGCCAGGTAGAGTCTGAGGTGGATGTGTGGAGGGTGGGAGGGTAAAGGGGCATTGTGAGGGATCCACATGATCAAGTTACATAGGAGAGAGGGGGAGGGGGGGCTAAGGTTTTCCTGCGAAAAACCTAGCCATCAACAAAAGGACCAAGACCTGAAACAATAGAACCATTTGTGACACAATCTAACAACATTTTTTTTTATTTTTATTAAATACATTTATTTATTTATTTTTCCTTATTTTTGGTATTTTTTGTTTTATTTTTGTAATTTCTCTTTTAAAAAAATAAAAATTATTATGTATTTTTTTTTAAATTATTCATTTATAGGTATACATATTTTTTTAAAACATGTTTTTCCTTTTTTTGGTTCTTTTCTATATATTTGTTATTTATTTATTTATTTTATGACTTTGTTTGTAACAATGTTGATTTTTTTATACCATAGTTTTAAAAAAATTGCAATTTTAAGCCAGAAACAAAAATGAACGTTTTATTTGTAGTAATATGTTTCTATTCGAAGGATTATGTTGAGATTTCATTTCTCAATGCTATCAGTTTTCAAAGCCACAATTTCAAACAAGTTGTAATGTTAACACTAGGGAAAAGAGGGTGTTACCAGTAGCACTAGTGTTCATTTCGAAAGTCAATTTTAAAGTTTTTTTTCAAAACGATACTACTTGTCCAGAACATGTTTTCAAATAGGCTATAATTTTAATCTTGAATAAAAGAGAGGAGATGCTATGAGCACCACTTTTTGATATAGGTGTCAATTTTTAAGATTTGTGTTTACAATTGTATAGGGATTTAAATCCATGGTGCAAAATTGTTATAATTCTAACCTCAAAAAAAAAGGGTGCTACTAGTAGCACCACTTTTTGATTTGGGGGTTGATTTTGGTGTTTTTAAAGAAAAATATGGTTTTTGAGAGTTAAAGTTCTTTTTTTCAGGTCACATATCTCGTTAAGTCGATAACTATGTTAATCTCACTCTTTTGTGCATATGGGTATCTGTAAGGCCTAATGTTAGGTTGTACACTTGTTGGATGCAAATTAATATGATGGTCATGATCTCAAGTAGGTGGGATACCCTTAGGAATTTATCCAGATACTTTGGAATGATTATAATGACTTTTTGGAGATCCACTTGATCACAAGGTAGAGATGTTTGAACATCTAGTGATCAAAATTGTTCGATTACAACAATGTCCCTTTTGAGTAATTTTTTCATGCTATTAAAGATTATCACTTTAGAGTTTTTCCATTGGATACATTTGAGTTCATTTTCCTTGTCTTCTAAGGAAAATTTCATGAAACGTTCCTGAACATTAAGAACCATTGTTCCCAATGATTGTAACCATTAAACTGATAATATTGTTGATAATGAGAGGAGGGTGAATCAGTATCAAGAATAATTAAAAAAAAAATGAAAATTATACTTCAACCAGATTATATATTCAATTATATCCAATGAACAATGAACAATAGTAGAATATTTACACCAATACACTACAATACACCATGCACAATATGTGAGAAATAACCAATAGTTATTGTTCAAGGGAAGTAATGACTTCCAAAGGTAGCTACATCTTCCAAATATAAAGGGAGAGATAAACCTCCAAAAGGAAGATACAATACTCCAATATCGAGAGAGGGTTGACCTCTCTATCCTTTCCCCTTCCTTCCACCCAAGAATATATGAGAGATAATAAAACTTTACGTTAAATCATCACCATCAACCAACCATCACATAGAACCTGATAATGCTTCCTGAGACTTATTCAAATTTTGCAATTCTTTAATTCTTGGAATACTCTGATCCTGTAGATAATATTAATCAATGTATTCTCTGAAACTCCTCCAAGTTTCACTCCTTGAATCCTCCCCAAAATTATGTTATAGAGAGAATGGTAGACCTTATTCAATTTTGGTTTATTCAGGAGATCGAACTTGTACAGAATGCCCCGTGCTCAATATTTAACATAAGATTTTGAAATTCACACAAAAGAACTACAGCTCGTACTATTTCCAATGAAATTAGTCTCACTTCATTTTTATTCTCTATGAATAATTTATTACTATTTTACTCGAAACACCTGTTTATGACTAGCTTCAGGACTAGTAAAAAACCCTATCTTCCCAAGTGTGTATCTCCAAAATTATAGTGAATAAAGAGCTAAATTTTTTACCATAGGTACCTAGGAATGTCTTATCAATACCATGCCAATTTAACCATATGAATCGTTCTAGAAAAAAAGTTATAGAGAAAATGGTAAGATGACCTGTAAATAACATACCTTAGAACACATCACCAAAAGACTTCATCCTCCCTTGAAATCCAACCTTCTTTACTTCAGATTTCCTCTGAAATTCAACTTGTCAGTAAAATGAATGTATAATGATATGTATTTATACCCTTTATTTCACTTCCTTTTAACACTAGGGTCAACCTAACACTTTCTTATTTTGTAATTCTTTTCTTTAATTATCTTCAGAGTCAACATATACTTCCTTTTTCAATTCACTTTGTCATCTTCAAAAATTCATTTCTCCTCAACCATGAGGATCCACGTGACGTGCCACCTAACACCGAAAACAACATGATTTATATTATCCATCCGTGGGTGTTGTGTCTGCATGTGCACTTTCATTAATGTAAAAATACCTTCATCGATCTTGCGGTCCAAAACCAATGACTAGGGTTGACATCAATGAAAACAACCAATATTCTAACAATCTCCCCCTTTATCATTGATGGAAACACTCATGCTCCCCCTATCATCATGATCCCAATTTATCTCCCCCTTTGACATCAATGGAAAAGGGTAGGGTTTCTCCCCCTGAGTTCAATGGCATAAAGTGACCTTTTCTTTGGGGTTTCTCCCCCTGAACATGTGGAACTCAATAATACTTCATCCTTATTTTTTTGTCTTTGGGACTTTTTCTTCCTTGGAATACTTTTGTGTGGCTTTTGTCTTCTCTCTCTTCTTCATGTCTAGGATGTATATGTTTTTTGGTCTTCTTATTGCAGTTGCAACCAATCTTCCTAAGTTATTTTCTTTGATTTTACATTTCGGGAGTCAAATCTAAGAGTGTATCCTTGATCATATAGTTTGTTGAAACTGAGGAGATTATGCTTAATATATTCAACCAATAGGACTTTTATTGCTTTTACATTTTCACTTCCAAGATTTATAGTTCCTTTTCCAAGTATTTTGGTAGATGATTCATCTCCAAATGCAACATTTCCACCCTTTTTCTTCAAGATGAAAATTTTTCTTTGATCTCTGGTCATATGAGATGAGTACCCACTCTCTATGAACCATTCATCTTCTTCTTTGCATTCTTTAGCGACCAATGCTATTCGACAATTTTCATTGTGTGGAATTTCTTTCCTTTTCCATGTTGTAGTTGGTATAGGAACATTTGGCATATGATTATATTCCTTCATCTCTTTGCAATCGCGTGCTTTGTGACCAAGACTATTGCACTTGTAACATACAATGTTTTGATACATTAATGGGTAAAATGGATTATAATTTCTGTTGGCAGGTCTGCGAACATTTCCATATCTACTAGTTTCACCATTCATGTAGCTTGCATAGTTATTCCTTTCATTGATTCTACAATTGATTTCCTTGTGTCCAAAATTTCCACACGTATAACAATGTCCAAGAAAGAAATTTTGATACCTAGGAGTAAGTGATCTTCTTTGTGGTGTAGTCCATATGGGTTCACGATCTATTCTTCTGTAGTTTCCTTCATAATGATTTCTTTCATACTTGATGGGAGAAGATCTTCTTGATGTCTCATTCCTTTTGAATTCTAGTCTTCTATCTTGTTGTTCAACTTGTTCTGGAGTGTTAGTTTCATCATTTTCATCTTCCTTCTCTTGTTTTTTTGTCTTCAAATTGTCATTATATCCTAGTCATGTCTTATCGTTTTGAGATCTTTGACTACTAAGAATAACATCTAATTTTTCAGTGTTTTTCTCGAACTTCTTCAACTTTTCTATTGTCAATAGTAGCTCCCCTTTTGTGTGATCCAATTCTGCTTTCAATTTCTCATAATCTTCTAATTTTTCCTTCAGGCTATCAATGGTCTTTTCAATCTTGTAATTTTATTCTTCACGACTACTCAATTCACCTTTTAGTATTATGTTTGTGTTTCTAAGCTTGCTATTTTTAGTTTCAACATGCCTCAACTTTTAAATATTCTCATCTTCTTGTTCACTCTCTGCATTGTCTTTGTATCCATAAAAGGAATCAATGTTGGTTTCTTCATCTGAATCTTCTTCATAAATGATTTATTCTTCTTTAGAACTCTTGTGATCATCATCCTGGGTTTCTTGGGTTATGAAGAGGACTTCTCCTCCATCATTATCTTCTTCATCACTCTCATCTCAGGAGATGTCATAATCCTTGGAGTAAAATCTACTTTTATTGTTGAGACTTCTCTTCTTATAGTAGCAGTTTTCAACAATATGTCCTATTCTACCATAGTTAAAGCATTTGAGAGGAGAATTACCTTTGTATCTTCCACTTCCCTTATGGAACCTTCTTACGAAATTTGATATTTATTCATCAAGGTCATTATCCTTTTATTTTGTATTCTTTATGGCTTTAAAGGCTTCTTCATTGTTTGGCTGGTCACTTTCTGTACCTGTTCTCATTTCATATGCTATAAGAGACCCATGTAATTCATCCATTGTCATTTTGGTCAAGTCCCTAGTTTCTTCAATGTCGGAGACCTTAGCGTCATACTTCAAGAGAAGTGATCTAAACAATTTTTGTACAACCAAGGATTCATCAAGCTCTTCACCTAATATTATGATAGAATTAACAACTTCATCAACTCTAAGAAAATAGGTTGCAATATCTTCCTTTTCATCCATCTTCAAATTTTAAAATCCTTCTCTATGTCATTGAATCTTGACCTACTTAACTTTTGGATCACCTTCATAGATACTCTTGAGTTTGTCCCATACCTCTTTAGTAGTGTTGTAGCCCATCACTTTGCTAGCAATGGTTGGTTCCAATGCTCCTAGAATAACATGTCTGGATTTTGAATTACAACTCATAAGCTTCTTCTCATTTGGATCAGTTGGAGCATTATTTGGGATTACATATCCATTTACAACTGAGTACCAAATGTCTTCTCCCAAAGATGTTAGGTAAGTTTTCACTCTATCACTCCAATATGCATAATCTCTTCCATCAAATATTTGAATCCCATTTGAAATGTGCTCATGGTCATCCATCTCTGCTCAGGATTTTCCTTCTAGTGGTTAAACCATTCTAAAGACAACCTGCTCTAATACCAATTGTTGATATTGAGAGGGGGGTGAATCAGTATCATGTACAATTAAAAAAAAAAAATCAACTTATACTTCAACCAGATTATATATTCAATTATTTCCAATTAACAATGAACAATAGTAGAATATTTACAGCAATACACCACAATACACCATGCACAATATGTGAGAAATAACCAATAGTTATTGTTTAAGGGAAGTAATGACTTCCAAAGGTAGCTACATCTTCCAAATATAAAGGGATGGATAAACCTCCAAAAGGAAGATACAATCCTCCAATATCAAGAGATGGTTGACCTCTCTATCCTTTCCCCTTCCTTCCACCCAAGGATATATGAGAGATAATCAAATTTTACATTAAATAATCACCATCAACCAACCATCACATAGAAACTGAAAATGCTTCCTGAGACTTCTTCAAATTTTACAATTCTTAGATTCTTGGAATACTCTAATCCTGTAGATAATATTACTCAATGTATTCTCTGAAACTCCTCCAAGTTTCACTCCTTTAATCCTCCCCAAAAATAATTTATAGAGATAATGGTAGACCTTATTCAATTTTGGTTTATTCAGGAGAGCGAACTTGTACAGAATGCCTCATGCTCAATATTTAACATCAGATTCTGAAATTAGCACACAAGAAACTAAATCCCGTACTCTTTCCAATGAAATTGGTCTCACTTCATTTGGATTCTCTATGAATAATTTATAACTTTTTTACCCAGAACACTTGTTTATGACTAGCTTCAGGACTAGTCAAGACCCTATCTTCCATAGAGTGTATCTCCAAAATTATAGTGAATAAAGAGATGAAATTTTTACCATGGGTACCTAGACATGTATTCTCAATACCATACCAATTTCACCATCTGAATCGTTCTATAAAAAAAATTATAGCGGAAATAGTAAGATGAACTGTAAATAACATACCTTAGAACACATCACCAAAAGACTTCATCCTCCCTTGAAATCCGACCTTCTTTACTTCATATTTCCTTGGAAATTCAACTTGTGTGTAACATGAATGTATAATGATATGTTTTTATACCCTTTATGTCACTTCCTTTTAACACTAGGGCCGACCTGACACTTTCTTATTTTGTAATTGTTTTCTCTAATTATCTTCAGGGTTGACCTGTACTTCCTTCTTCAATTCACTTTTTCATCTTCAAAAATCCGTTTCTCCTCAACCATGAGGATCAACGTGACGTGACACCTACGACTGGAAACAACATGATGTATACTATCCATCCATCGGTGTTTTGTCTTCATGTGCACTTTCCTTCATGTCCAAATACCTTCATCAATCTTGCGGTCCAAAACCAATGACTAGGGTTGACATCAATGAAAACAACCAATCTTCCAACAAATACAAAATAAACACTACCAATTTGGATTGAAATCATGGGGCTAACCAATAAATGGTCCCCCATATTGATCTTAATACTATGAAACTTTCTTGAAAAATTTATGGTACCTCCATTTGCAATCATTACTTGAAACTTTGATGCTAGAAATACAAAGCAATTGAGAAGTTTTTTTTATTTACAATTAATAAAGTTATCGGTACTGCTAGAATCAATCAACACCATTACCTTTTTGTTTTTGATATACCCTTCTATATTGAGGGTTTGTGGAGTACTAATGTTGGACAATTCATGACACAATATGGTTGGATTAATATCTTCTATTTCTAGGTCTTGTGATGGTTCTAGTTCTTGATCTTTTCCCTCTTCTATAATGAACCAAATGCTTAAAATATCATAATAGAACAAAACTACACACCATGTACATAATTTGAGTGTGGAACACAACTACAATATAGATAAGTTACACAAAAATCCTTAAATAATAGGAGAACCTCCTCCACAAAAGCAAAATACATTCATACATCACAATTCATGTGTCTCTATAATGAATACATGATCTCTATATATACCTATTCACACTTTCAAATGAGGCCCCTTTGCTACTAGACCGACCCTATTAAATATATATTTACGCATTACATGTTTGTTTAAGCCCATATATTCTCCCCCTTGGGGTCATATCATATACATTTATCCCTATGTATGCACCGCTTGGGTCATAACATAACACCCTCCTTCAAAAATCTTTTCCCTCAAAGCTTTGCAATTAAAGGCTTCACATGTGATGAAACCAAGTAATGTGATTTTCTTATGTTCCTTCTTTCTTAATTCCATTGATGATGATATATCCATCCAAAATCAATTATTTTTGGTATTAATCCTTGATGTCTAGTTGTTGCATAATTTTCTTTCATTTGATTCCATGTATTTTTATTGTATCTTCTCCAATTTGTAGTGGTTGTTGGTCTATGATAATAACTTGTTGAAAAGTAGTTTTGTGATTCCTTGTTCCATGAATATTTATGAGTATTCCATATTCTTCCTTCATAATATCGATATCAACCTTCTTGTCTTCCTTGAAATGTTTCTTGGTAATGAGGATGACGATATGGTTCCACTTTTGACAGTTTTTCTTCACTCTTCATGTGCATTTCATCTAAATTATTTTTAGGTACAATGGAATCCTCTATATTCCTCAATTTCTCTTTGATTGTTCTATACTTGGATATAATACCATCATATTTGGCATGTACATCGCCTAGATGATGTTCAACTTCTTCAAGTATCTTCTGGTGACCTTCTTTAATCTTGTCTTCTTTTTCATTTTGAAGCTACAATGTCACCCTATTTAACAAATTATGGCATCCTTCTTCAACTCACAATTGCATTTTTGAATTTACCTAATCAATATTTATGGATTCCTCAACCTTCTTTCAAATTTCCTCTTCAAGTCTTTTGTTAGATTCTTCATCCAAGATCCTCATTTCTTCTTGATTTTGATACTTCTTCTTTTCTTCTTTCAATCTATTAACCTCATCCAATATTTTGTTATTATGATTTTGTACTCTACATATCTCTTCATATTTATTTTTCAAATATTCCCTTGAATCATACTTTTCCCGCTTTGCTTTTCTACTCTTTTCTTGCTTTAGGTTCTTAACCTCCTCAATGAGTGAATCATTAAGGGATTGCATGTGGGAAAAATCATCATATTTATTAATAATATATTTTCTTAGTTCCTCATTATCCTTTTGCAATTTTTAGAACTTTTCTTTTTCTTCATTTAACACATATTGAATTGTATACATTTCCTCCATTTTTGTATTCCTAATCCATTTATCTGAGAAGAGTTTTTCAAATTATTCCCATGTGAGGTTCCATCTAGTATCATCCATACTTATCCACCACTTTCTATCTCCACCAAAAATATAAATACTTTCTATTGAAGGATTCATATCATATTCCTTTACAACCCTCAACCATTCCATAGCATTAACTTTGTCTTTACCTTGATCTTCTGTAAAGTCAGGTATTTCCATTAATTCTTAACTGAGGTATAAGCACAATACTCAAATTCCAACCTCAATATCTTAAGAATAGTAATCTAAAATACTTCTAATCCTTACTCCAACATAATATTATATGTTTTTCCTTTCCAATGGATTTTGAATCAGCTCAATCAATTGTTCCAATCAAAAGTTATGATATTTTTAATTGAACATACCTTTGAAACCCTGATTTGGAGTCGTCCCTCCTAACCGACCTTCCTTTTGATATATTTATTAAATTTCATCTTATATCAATCTGGAATTTTGACCTTTAGTACTATGAAATGTATTCTTTGCAATTCCATAGGTTTGACCAAAATTGGTTGTGTGAAATGAAATTTATGGTAACTTACCAAACCTTGTTAAATTTTGGTCTATTCTTGAGAGAAAACTTGTATAGCATGCCATGCACCCAATATTTTCTATATGATTCTAACTCACAAAATAAATACTACGGACAATAATATTTCTAATTAAAATATTCTTATATAATTTGGATCATATATGAATAAGATATGATTGTTTTAATCAGAAGACTCGTTTGATACTAGTTACATGACTACTCAAAAACTCAATCTTCCACAGGGTGTATCTCTGAAAGTAAGATTACCCATAAGCTAAAATTCAAACCACAATTACCCTGATACGTATTATTAACAACCTCCAAGTTTTTCTTTCTGAATTTTCTCCTAACAAATGTTATAGATAAAATTCCAAGATGACTTTCTTGAGGAAGAAAAACCCTAGGATCGGTGTTCTAATACCAAATTTAATGAACCAAATGCTTAAAATATCATAACAAAACAAAATTACACACCATGTATAAAATGCGAGTGTGGAGCACAACTCTAAGATAGACAAGTTACATAATAACTCCTTAAATAATAGGAGAACCTCCTCCACATAACCAAAATACATTTATACATCACAATTCACATGTCTCTATAATGAATACATTATCTCTATATATACCTATTCACACTTGCACATGAGGCCCCTTTACTACTAGGACATTCAAATTGTGTTGGAAACCTAGCACCGAACTCTATGCAATGAAGTCATTTTCATAACCATTTTATCTTATCAAATTTTTAGCGTTCTAGATCCTCTTGGATCACACCTTCCCACTAAAGAACTTTTGGACCTCCAAAAGTAATTATTACTCAACAACTTAGTGACGATAAAGATTCCTTTGGTATTTATCTACTTTTTTGAAATGCACTTCAATTGATCTCTGTACTGGGACTGATCTCCATCTTGAATCTCCATATTGAAATTCCATCTTGGATATACATCTTGGATCTCCATATTGGATCTTCATATTGAAACTCCATATTGGATATGATCTCCATCTTGGAACTCCATATTGAATCCCCATCTTTAAATTCCATGTTGGATCACCATCTTGGATATCTTTCTTGGAACTTCATCTTGTATCTTCATCTTGGACCTCCATCTTAAATATCTATCTTTAACATCTATCTTGGATCACCATCTTGGATCTCTATCTTGGAACTTATTCTTAGATATCCATCTTGAACCTCCATCTTGAATATCCATCTTGAACTTCCATATTGGATTTCCATCTTGGATCACTATATTGGAACTCCATCTTGGATCTTCATCTTGGACCTCCATATCGAATCTACATATTGAACTTCCATCTTGGATCTCCATATTGGATCTCTATCTTGGAACTCCATCATGGATCTTCATCTTGGACCTCCATCTTGAACCTCCATCTTGGATCTCCATCTTGGACCTCTATCTTGGATATTCATCTTGGATATGGATTTGATCTCCAACTTGGACTTCATCATTTTGGTGTTGGCCATCTAGGCCTTCACCGTTCTTGTACTTCATGATGTATCTATTGGAGCATCTGAATGAACTTCATTTCATTTTCTTCACTCACTTCCACTACTACATATGGGTGGATTATTCCACAAAATGTTTCCACGTTTCCATTATTTTCATGTTTTTTTTAAATAGGGCGGGATTTTCGTCGATATTGCCATCACAGTTCGTTGATATAGCCACCAATAGATTTTTTAACTTGGTCAGGATTTTCATCACTATTGCCACGAAATTTCGTCACTATTGCTACGAAATTCCGTCGCTATTGCCACGGAAATTTTTCCTATCTCATTGGTCGACGTTAACGGCTAGTTGACTAGTTGATCTATATATACCTGACTTTAAGAGACTTTGTGACACAATTTCTATAGTTGCGACATTGTTCATGGCTTTTGTTTGAGCTGTTTATTTTTTCCATCACCCACCGGTTGAACAAATCCAATTCTTGATCTACAAAGCTCAGATTTTTAACTTGCAAGGTTCGTATGTTTTTTTTATTGATGTACTCATTTAACTTGTAATTTTTTGTTCAAATGTCCAAATTTCATGTAGCTTGTTTTTTCCTTGATAATATATTATATGTGTAGTACCATATTTCATGTCTTTGGTTTTTGGATCTAGTTAGTATATTCTATGAAAAAGGGTATGCGGATTCCATAATATTATAGGTTTATGGAATCCACATACCCTTTTCCCTTCAATTGTAGCTAGAATTTCTCTCTCTTTTCATTGATAAAGATATGGAAGTGCTCTTGAAAATCAACCATGATCGGTGAAATGATAGTAATTGATTGTCATTTTCTTCTCTCTTTTATTTTTAAGAACTAACAAAACAACACCAACAAATATTAATTGAATCTTTGATACCACTTGTTACTTCCCTAGTACCCAAATGGGATCACACTTGCATAAATTGAAAATAATATAATAGTGACAATAATGGTTGGGATACTTGCACACCTAATGGTTGGCTAGCACTTACTAATTCAATTA
>JZKD02S2435324.1:203901-217348 GCA_000966675.3 Picea glauca
TAATCATACCAACGATGTAGGTATGTGATCCATCATCAATTCATCATGTAAACCATAAAACCTAATTTAGTGGAGTCATCAATTTGTTGGGTTTTAGTGTTCCCAGTGAATGGATTTGTTTTTGTTGACATGGAATGGACAACACAAGTACCTTCTTAATTTTCTTCCTTCACTTGATGTGGGCTTGGTCATTCCTAGCCTTTAATTGAAAGTTGCCCCTAGTCTTAGTCATAACCCTTCATGACACTTGTCACCCAACAATCATTAGATCAAAAGGTTGGAGGTATATGGGAATTGGGATCATGAGGCTTTATAAACCTGCAGTAACAAAAGACATTAATTGAACTTTGACTAGATTGAAAGGTGCGTGTAATTGAAAATACTAACAACCCAAAACTAAAAGGGATCAATACACAGACTGTCAATGAGAGGTGATCTGGCCTTGGTGAGTAGTAATAGGACTAGCACCTTCAAAATTATATTTCTCCACATATATTATACAAATTTTACAAGGAAATTGTACTAGGACTAGACACGGGCAACAAGGACCTATGAATGGGGCCAACGTTGAAATTTTTTCAAACTATTTCTGTATGCATTGAAATTTGGCATGAATAGACTATTCACATGCCTTAATGACATGGGAGGTTTTATGGACTCAAATTTGAATCACACGCCCACTTTCTTCCATCATCAATTCATCATGTAAACCATAAACTGAAATTTTAAAGAAATAAGATTGGAAAAATTGTTGAACCCTTTCCCTAATATAGCCTTGAACCCAATGTTGTGTGTGTTACTTAGATGCATAATACCACCAACTCCATTATTTTTAGGGGAATATTGACTAGATCCGTCAAAATTACATGAAGATCCAATTTGTTTATTGGGGTATGGGTTAGATTTCTTTGCACATAGACTTTGGTTCCATGTTTGAAATTAAAAAAGTAAGAAATTTCTTGAGAAGTACATTGGAAAGGGGGAATCTACTTATCTTGGAAGGTTCCAACATTCTAAGCTAACTAGATTCCCCATGATGTTATTAAAGGAAGACATTTAGAATATTTGAGTTCAAGTTTTAGTATCAATTTCCTTAGACATTCTTCTACTAAATTCCCTTGCCAATTATGCTTCTTACTTGTTGTAGCGTCCATGTCACTCCAATATGGGACAGTTTCTGGACTCAAATTTGACTCACACACCCACTTTATGCCATCATAAATTCATCATGTAAACCATAAACCCTAATTTAGTGGAGTCATCGATTTTTCAGGTTTTATTGTTCCCAGTGAATGGATGTGTTGTTGTTGACATGGAATGGGAGAACACAAGTACCTTCTTAATTTTCTTCCTTCACTTGATGTGGGCCTGGTCATTCCTATCCTTGAATTGAAATCTTCCCCTAGTCTTAGTCATCACCCTTCATGACACTTGTCACCCAACGATCATTATATCACAAAGTTGGAGGCATATGGGCATTGGGATCATGAGGCTTTATAACCCTACAGTAACAAGAGACAATAATTGAACTTTGACTAGATTGAAAGGTGCGTGCAATTGAAATACTAACAACCCAAAACTAAAAGGGATAAATACACAAACTGTCAATGAGAGTTGATTTGGCCATGGTGTGTAGGAAGAGACCTATCACCTTCAAAATTAACATTCTCCAAATATCTTATACAAATTTTACAAGGAAATTGTACTAGGACTAGACACGGGCAACAGTGACCTGTGAATGGGGCCAATGTTGAAATTTTTTCAAATTGTTTCTGTATGCATTGAAATTTGACATGGATTGACTATTCGCATACCTTAATGATATTGGAGGGGTTTTGGACTCAAATTTGACTCACACACCCACTTTCTTCCATCATCAATTCATCATGTAAACCATAAACCAAAATTTTAAAGAAATAAGATTGGAAAATTTGTTGGACCCTTTCCCTAATATAGCCTTGAACCCAATGTTGTGTGTGTTACTTAGATTCATAATACCACCAACTCCATTATTTTTAGGGGCATATTGACTATATCCGTCAAAATTACATGAAGCTCCAATTTGTCTATTGGGGTATGGGTTAGATTTCTTTGCACATAGACTTTGGTTCCATGTTTGAAATTAAAAAAGTAAGGAATTTATTGAGAAGTGCATTGGAAAGGGGGGATGTACTTATCCTGGAAGGTTCCAACATTCTAAGCTAACTAGATTTCCCATGATGTTATTAAAGGAAGACATTTAAAGTCTCTCAGCTCAAGTTTTAGTATCCATTTCCTTAAACATTCTTCTACTAAATTCCCTTGCCAATTATGCTTCTTACTTGTTGTAGCGTCCATCTCACTCCAAAATTCTTTAAATTAAGGATTAAATATAAGAATGTGACTTATATTTTATTCTTTATTTTTACAGAGAATACACCTATTAAGTCCAGACTTCTTCTTCTTTTATAGAATTTCCTAAGTTAAGGCTTTGTTTATGTATTGTCAACCACATAAAAATTCCACTCTTTAAAGGGGATATAATTTTACATTTATCTTCCATCACCGTTGAAATTCCTTTGGCCTACCAAGAGCATACATTTCTTTATAACCTAATTTTGGAGTATAAGTCTCTAATACTAGGTTCTTGAACCAAACCAACTTATCTTTTGTTTCAATGATTTGAACATGAATTGGTTTAAGTTTTTATATGTATGATTCCCATTAAATCTTGTCCTAGACTTCCAATCCTAACTACTCTATCTTCTACCAATATTGATGCCATATAGAAAAAGTTTCATGAGAGATACTTTGTGCCAAGTTGAAAATGTTTTCTCTAATATAAAACATTGATCACTAGTTCTAAAAGTCAACTCAAGAATATATCCCAATCCTTACACTTTCACATTTCCATAAAATTTAATAAATTTATTAAATTCTACTAACTTGTAATATATAACTTCATCTCCATTGGATATCATGAAATTATGTTGTGAATATCGTTTATTTTTTAAGTTTCATATTCAATAGGATTAAGAAAAACCATATTTAAAGATTTATCATAAATAAATAAAAAATTATTCAAGTTTAATGTAGTCTTATCCTCATACATTTTGACTTATGAAATAAGCAATACATTTATTACTCTTAATTTTTTAGTTTACATTTTTTTTATATTTATACTTTATTAAAAATATTTATGATCATCACATCTTTGTTAATAAGTGTTTGAATTTAACACTATAAAACCCCTCATTATATTATGAGGGGTTTTAAATGTTTCTCAATGTCATATGTATGCTAAACCATGTTGAATTCATATGCATGTTAAACCATGTTGAAGTCATATGCATGTTAAACAATGTTGAAGGTAACCATTGGAGATATATTATTGTGTATTAAACAATGCTAAACCATGCAATACTACAACATTATAATACAAGAATTGAACCTTGATTGCACAAGCCTTAAAGCACATAACCTTGGTTTATATAGCAAAGTGCATCGATTTTATTGACTTGCATACCTTAAATATTAGTATGGTGTGTGGTAATATTACAACATTTACCTCTCTATTTGAGGTCGAACTTTTACTTGGACTTGCATTGAGTTATCTATTATGTTTTAATTTCTATGAGTTGTTTTCCAAAGGAAAGAGTGTGCACGCGACGAAGGGGAGCACACGAGTCTACGAGGAGAAACGAGATAGTCTGCGAGGAGAGTAATGAGGAGATAGTCTACGAGGAGCCAGGGAGAAGATAGTTTGCAAGGGAGAGAGATACTATGCACAGGGATAGTGGAGCGCGCGACCAAGGGGATATAGTCTGGGAGGAGAAAGTCGCAGGAGATAGCCTAGGAGGGGATAGTCTATGAGGAGAATAGTGAGGAGATATTCTACGAGGGCACACGAGAGCACACGAGGAGAACAGTGAGGAGTAGTTGATGACACACGAGGGAACACAGAGGGAACATGCGAGGGCACCAAGAATGGTGAGTACCCTATAAAAATTAGCATTTGAAGTCTATAGGTGAACATTCCTGCCTTATTGATTCATTTTGTTTATATATGATGATTGTGTCTTTTTATATGAAAAAAAACTAACCTTTGTTCCTAAGGGAACTGAAGGGATGTTAACCTAATACCTCCATGATAAAGTTATTAGTATCCAACCAATATTTTTGAAACTACATTAAAACTTCAAGGAAGAGAGGGTTTGGTAAACCTTGGCTCTCATATTATTTTGAAAACCTAAGTTTGTTCTAGGAGAAGAAGTTAAACTATTATAATAATCCAATTGAAGGACATTGGAAACAAAAAGTGAAATACCTTACAATGACATTATTGATGTTAAAAGATAAGCTAATAGTTGAAAATATGGATGTTGCACTTTTGGGCATCGAGACTAGGGTAGGTAGTTTTGATGTGTGTACGAGGTAGTTAAAATAACCTATGCCTTAAACAACCACTATTCACAATGCAATGGAGGCCTTCATCAATTCGGTTTTAGAGTTTTTTAAAAAGGTAGTTAAATTGATGGAAGATCATGCACCCCTCTCAAAACTTGTGAAGATCATCCAGAGATACCATGTCAAATTACAACATCATATGGTAGAAACACATGATTCCCTAGTCGATGCTCCATTTACCAAATTCGTTGATCCCCTAATCACATGCACACTCCACATGATTCTTGACGATGAATTCATGGGTTTAGTTTTAAGAAATTACCACTATGTATCCCAGTGACATAAACCACATATGTTGAAAACCATGTTTAGATCTTTATATTAGCAAAAAAAATAAGAATAATTTATAAGTAAACTTAAAGTAATTAGGTGTTTATCGCTATCACTCACAAGCTCAGTGATGTCATTCAATCTTATTTAGATTCAATTGGCTTTATAACATGTCAACTTCGATGTTCTAGTTATCTAAGACTTAGCAACATTCAACTATGTCTCATTCTCCAAATGAGTCCTTATATCATGGAGATAGTTCATATATCTAAGTCAATATAGCAACACTATGGTTCTCCCATTCTCATTCCACCTTGACCAATTCATAGACCTTTGATGGTATACAATGTGAATTAGTAGGAACTATATCTAACTTTCTATTGAGTTAGGTTGTTTTAGTCAATGTTGTAGTTATGACTACACATGTTGACTTTAACTTACCCCTTGGTCATGACAAGTGCGCCCTAATGGATTAGAGAAGTTTGCTGACCCAAGGGAGGCTCCTCAACCTAGAAAAGACCCCAACTAGTGCACAAGGCCCAAGAGAGGTCATAAGGACAAATAAGGACAAGTGAGTGATTTACCCCAAGAAGGAAATTTGTTGAGTGCAAGGGTCAATAACCTCAATCGGTTGGTTTGGACAACAAGTAACCTCACTGAATAAGTGATTTTTATTTTTGGGGGTAAATCGTATACCTTAAGTCTCAAGAAGTTTTAGTCACTAGGTTTGGAGACTCACTGGCCTCCCAACCTAGAAAGTTTCCTTTTCTTGGCTAAATTATCCAAATATACAAAAACATTGACACCTTTATTTTCTTACTTCAATGATGAAGGTTCAATTACTAACTTTTAAACTCATAAAAAAAATTAAACTCCTATTATATGCAACATTGAGTTTCCTTCATGGTTGATTGGTGATTTCAAAACTTATTCAACTCATCAACAGTACTAAGGAGTCACTAAGATATCCAATACCTTCATAAATATTTACACATCAAATTCAAGATTGAAAAATTGATCCTAAATCCTCATAGATATAAACCACCTCATGTGCGAGTTCATTATCAACAAACTAAAAGAAGTATTGGCAAGCGATTAAAAATAAATTTTAATGAGTGTTGGTGGAATCCCTTGATTTCTTCGCTCTTCGACCGCCACAATAGAAAACCAACAAGAATTACTCCACCCGTGCTTGTGCCGATGCAACGGCCTGTGCTGGTTCGCACCTCGAGTCAAGCGACGAACTAGCTTGAGTCATTTCACAGCTGATCGAGACGCATCGTTGGCCTCCATCTGCTTCCCTCCTGGCAATTTCAATAACTCTTTAACTCTATTTTCAAAGTCCTTTTCATCTTTCCCTTGCAGTACTTGTTCGTTATCGGCCTCTTTCCCGTATTTAGCCTTGGATGGAATTTACCACTCGATTAGGGATGCATTCCCAAACAACCCAACTCACCGACAACACCTTGTGGTGCGGCAAGGTCCCAACCCAACAGGGCTGTCACCCTCTCAGGCGCCCCCTTCCAGGGGACTTGGGCCCGATCCGCCGTTAAGGATGCTTATACAAACTACAATTCAGGTGGCACTGCCACCCAATTTTCATGCTGGGATCTTCTCGGTTCTCTTGTCGTTACTAGGGGAATCCTTGTAAGTTTCTTTTGCTCTGCTTAATTATATGCTTAAACACAGTGGGTGTTCTCACCTAAGTTGGGGTCGCATGTTGGAGCCAAATCCCTCCACCGAGATGGAAAATCAATGGGAAAAACAAGTTCTTGAAATGTTGCACACACATTGCATCAACCAACGCTGAATCTCCCAAACAAGGGGGAAAAATCACTGCTCGCCGACATAAGACACGGAACATGGCATGTATTTCAGCCGACCGCAAAAATGTAACTTATGCAAAAATGCAAAAATGCAAATTATGAAAAAATTGAACTTATGCAACTATATGCAACTTATGCAACTATATGCAACTATATGCAATTATATATCAACTATATGTAACTATGCTCCTATATGCAACTATATTCAAATATGCAACTTATCCAACTATGCAACTATGCAACTATATGCAACTTTATGCAACAATGCAACTTATGCAACTTATGCAGCTATATTGCAACAATTTCGTATGCAACTATATGAAACTATATGAAACTATACAACTATATGCAACTATGCAACATGCAACTTATGCAACTTATGCAACTTTATGGAGCTTATGCAACTTTATGCAACATTGTACCCTTTATGCAACTTTATGCAACTCGAGCGTGGGATGCTATCTGGGAATATTGTACCCTTGAAATCACTAAATCATGCATATACAATGTCAGATACTCATAAATCCTTTTGTGATGCATTGTTAATCAAAACATTACATTAGAGTAACCAAGTAACCTCCCATCAACCACCACATGTATTGCAATTTTATCATCATTACTAAGTGTTGGAAGTGCAACAAAGTAACTTATATGATGTCATTTTTATGATCAATGTCACTCCCTACTCAAAGGACCTCCAATGGTGTTTTGTTATGTAAATAGGTCTTACTCCATAGGCCCTAGAATCCCTTGAGAGGCCCCATTAAAGAAACCCCACGAAACATATTCATCCAAATTTGGAGGAAGAACAACCCTATCTTTCTTTTGCTTGGGGATAAAAAACAATGAATTGTATGCACTCTCAATCTTGTAAACAAATTGAAGAGTGTAGACCATGTATTTAAAACTATATCCATTTGATTCCACCCACATGGCCCATAAAACATATTTAAAACTATGTGAGTCGTTTGGTTGTTGCCCAAATTCCCGTGAGAAGTGACAAGCTATGAAGAGGTGGAAAAAAGTTTCTTCATTCTCCTTGCACAAAGGATAGATGTGTAGACCTTGTCAACTATTGTTTTGTATGTTATCCCATATTTGGAAGTTCACATATTTGGAAATTCATCACTTAATAGTTGCAACTTATTAAGTGATGAAGTTCCAAATATGTGAAATTCCAAGATCATGGATTTCCAAACTAGCGATCCACAATTGAACTCTTTGTTGGGTCTCAAATCTAGTTCTCCATTGAGCATCGGGGGATATATGTTGATAAAAAACTACTAACAATTTCGTATGCAACCATATGCAACTTTATGCAAAAATGCAACTTATGCAACTATATGCAACTTTATGCAACTATATAGAAACTATATGAACTATATGCAACTATGCAACTTATCCAACTATGCAACTATATGCAACTTTATGCAACTTATGCAACTATATTGCAACTATATGAAACTGTATTGCAACTATATGCAACTATGCAACTATGCAACATGCAACTTATGCAACTAATGCAACTTATGCAACTAATGCAACTTTATGGAACTTATGCAACTTTATGCAACATTGTACCCTTTATGCAACTTTATGCAACATTGTACCCTTTATGCAACTTTATGCAACTTTATGCAACTCGAGAGTGGGATGCTATCTGGGAATATTGTACCCTTGAAATTACTAAATCATGCATATACAATGTCAGATACTCATAAATCCTTTTGTGATGCATTGTCAATCAAAATATTATATTAGAGTAACCAAGTAACCTCCCATCAACCATCACATGTATTGCAATTGTATCATCATTACTAATTGTTGGAAGTGCAACAAAGTAACTTATATGATGTTGGATTGAAGCACCTTTTATTAAGTGATGAACTTCCTAGGTGGTGAGTAACCCAATTTAGCAAGGAGGTAGTTTGGGTTTAGGTTATCTCAAATATGGTTAAGGGTGTGCTTGGATAAATAGAGTAGCAGAAAATATTTTATGTAGCAATACTTTGTGAATGCACTAGTTGGTCATTTTTATGATCAATGTCACTCCCTAGTCAAATGACTACCAATGGTATTTTGTTATGTAAATAGGTCTTACTCCATAGGCCCTAGAATCCCTTGAGAGGCCTCATTAAAGAAACCCCACGAAACATATTCATCCAAATTTAGAGGAAGAACAACCCTATCTTTCTTTTGCTTGGGGCTGAAAAAGAATGAATTGTATGCAATCTCAATCTTGTAAAAATTGAATTGTATGCCACCCACATGGCCCATAGAACATATTTAAAACTATGTGAGTCATTTGGTTGTTGCCCAAATTATTGATTCACACTTGAACTCATGGATTTCCAAACTATCGATCCACACTTGAACTCTTTGATGGGTCTCAAATCTAGTTCTCCACTGAGCATCAGTGGATATATGTTGATAAAAAACTACTAACAATTTCATATGAATCTATATGAAAATATGAAACTATATGAAACTATATGCAACTATGCAACTATATGAAACTATATGAAACTTATGCAACTATATGCAACTATATAGCAACTATATGCAATTATATGAAAATATGCAACTTATCCAACTATGAAATTATGCAACTATATGCAACTTTATGAAACAATGCAACTTATGCAACTTATGAAACTATATTGCAACTATATTGCAACAATTTTGTATGCAATTATATGCAAATATGCAACTATATGCAACTATATGCAACTATGCAACATGCAACTTATGCAACTTATGCAACTTTATGGAACTTATGCAACATGCAAATTTATGCAACAATGAAACTTATGCAACTATATGAAACTATATGCAACTAGTCTCAAATCCAGTTCTCCACCGAGTGTCAGGGGATATATGTTGATAAAAAACTACTAACAATTTTGTATGCAACTATATGCAACTGTATGCAAAAATGCAACTTATGCAACTATATGCAACCATGCAACCATATGAAACTATATGCAAATATGCAACTTATCCAACTATGCGACTATGCAACTATATGCAACTTTATGCAACAATGCAACTTATGCAACTATATTGCAACAATTTCATACGCAACTATATGCAAATATGCAACTATGCAACATGCAACTTATGCAACTTTATGGAACTTATGCAACTTTATGCAACAATGCAACTATATGCAACTTATGCAACTATATCACAATTTCATATGCAAATATGCAACTATATGCAACTTTATGTAAAAAAGCAACTTATGCAACTTTATGCAACTATATTACAACTATATGCAACTATGCCACTATATGCAACTTTATGCAACTTTATTCAACAATGCAACTTATGCAACTATATGCAACTATACTGCAACTAAATGCAACGATATGCAACTATGTTGGTACCACAAACGTATATTGGCACGATAACTTATCTTCTTGTTTTAACGAGTGTAGGTACCACCAAATAGGTATCCGTCAGATCTATCTTCCTCAAGTGATGATCAGGATATACTAAGAGAGGTTGAAAGTGAGACATGTTGTACTAGATCTATCGGTTCTAGATCAACTAGATTTGAAAGGTAAGGAAACGATTTTGTATATGCATGCAATATTTTATTGCCAACAGAGGGTCATGTAATTATGATGTTGAGAGCATAGGTGACATTGAGTTTCCCTTGAAGTATAAACATCTAGTGCAATGATGGGCACCTAAGGAGCTGTCTGAAGTGGACACAGATTTCTTCATCAGTGGGAGGTTGTATCACATTGCTCTTTCGTCCTTACATGGATTGGGGTTATTTTCCATGGATGGCATAAACGTCAGCTATGGCACTATAACTGAATTGATGGAGTATGTTGGACCATTGTACAAATACAGTCACTGGTTGATGTTGGTCTGATATACGCGAAGTATGCATAGATACGGAGTTGCCGCAAATTATATACAACTAGTATATAACAATCAAAATAAAGGGGCAACTATGTATATTGATGGAAGGCCAAAAGCTACTGAAAAAATTGTGGGCTTTATAAATAGTACATGACCAGTGCCAACAACTAATAAACTAAATTGCATATTTGAGGGATGTGAAGGAAATCGTATATTTGTATGTGCAACAAAAACAATAGTTCCAGGTGAAGAGTTGTTGATCGATTACAACTTAAATTGAATAGGTGGAGGGGGTGCGGTTATGGGGGTAAATATCTTACATACCATTCAACTCAACCTTTGATCAATCATTGTTACAATTTATCGTTGTAATATTTCAATTTTTTACTGCATATATTTCATTTTTCATTATTTATTTTCTAATATTACTGCAATATTTTTTTTTTTTAATCTTACAATTACTTTCATAACTCTTGTTGATTAATTTATTGTGTCAACATCTATCCAGGGTGACCGTGAGATATCACAGGCTACATATGTCCAGGGTGACCATGGAAAGGCACCCATTGTGCCTCAGCAGGTAAATGTTAAATACAGTAACAACTTATGACTACAACAACTAAATTTCAAAAATTTCATTATTTTTTTTCTAATATTACTGCAATATTTCATTTTTTTAATGTTACATGTGAATTTCATAACTTTTGTTGATTGATTTATTGTGTCAACTTATGTCCAAGGTGACCGTGGCAGAAAATCACCCGCTACATTTGTCCAGGGTAACCGTGGAAAGGCACCCGATGTGCCTTAGCAGGTAAATGTTAAATACAGTAACAACTTATGACTACAACAATTGAATTTCTGAAATTTCGTTATTTTTTTTTCTGATATTACTGCAATATTTCATTTTTTTAATGTTATAGGTAAATTTCATAACTTTTGTTGATTGATTTATTGTGTCAACATCTATCCAGGGTGACCGTGGCAAAAAATCACCCACTACATCTATCCAGGGTGACCGTGGAAAGGCACCCATTGTGCCTCGTCAGGTAAATGTTAAACACGGTAACAACTTATGACTACAACAACTAAATTTCTGAAATTTTATTATTTTTTCTTCGTATATTACTCCTCTATTTCATTTTTTAAATGTTACACGTGAATTTCATAACTTTTGTTGATTGACTTATTGTGTCAACTTCTGTTCAGGGTGACCGTGAAAGAAAATCATCCGCTACATCTGTCCAGGGTGACCGTGTCCGAAAATCGTCTGCTACATCTGTCCAGGGTGACTATGGAAAGAAACTCGTTGTGCCTCAGGAGGTAAATGTTAAATACAGTAATAAATTATGACTACAATAACTAAATTTCTCAAATGTTAAAGTTCATCTCATTAATTTTATTCATCAATGTATTGTGGCATGGTCAATGTGGGAAGGCTCCCACTAAGGATATTGATGAGGACGAAATATTTTATTCCACTGACCTAGTCACAACTGTAACGAAGGCATTGAAGAAGGCTAACATAGAATATCTAGGTTTTCTTAGCAAAATACCCCTGGCACAGGAGGGCATGGCAAGAATTGTAGAGCTACAAAATACAATAACTAATTTTGGGGTAAGTGGCATTTTCACATATTTTTATCAGCTATGACAATTTCATATCCATTTTTTTGTTTTATATTTTCTATATGATCTGATAAAGTAAATTTTTCCATTTGTAGAAGTTTTTAAACCCCATGCATTGGGAACCTTCCGATCCTACAACTACTATAGGTAGCAGTGATGGTCCTGTTAGCACTCTGTAATTTGCCCAAGGCTATGGAGGCAGTCACAGAGGCAACATCAAAACCACTTCGAGTCAGGGATCTAGCCCTCCAAGACTCAGAGAGGGAGCTCTCTATCAAATTTAGATTTGTTTGAAACAGGATATTAGGCTAGCTATGCAGGATAGGTTATATTCATAGGAATTGAGTAGAGGCGGATAAGAGAAACCATGGGCTATGGAGTCACTGAAACGAACGATCAAAAATCCATGTCAATAGGCTAATATTTGCAGGGCAAGGTAGAAAAATCACTGGATCCTTTAATTTAAATGAAATGGGTGAGACGGAATAGGTCAATAAAACCAATTAAACGTAGAGCAACTAAGAATTCTGAGTTTAATCTTTAGTGGAAAACATAAAAAACTATACCAAGCCAGAGACAGAGGGTGCATTAAACCAAATCTATTCTTAATATTCTTGGAATAATTCAGAGGAAGAAATTAATTATGATAATAGAGAAACAAATTTACACAGAGGGATGCACATCGCCAGTAGAAATAGTCACAAGAATCCTGCAACATAGCACTGTATTATTGAATTGATGAAAAAACACAGAAAGCTCAGTGAACTGTTTTTACAAAAACTCTATCATGGTCCCCTGACTGATCAACTCTTTCTACATTAAAATTATATGAATAAATAGGATAGATCTCCCCATAAGTTTCATAAGTTGGATTCAACCACCTCGGCCAAAAATAGCCACAAATCCCCAAAAATCCTAAAATGTCCGCCATGAAAGACAAGCCTAATTTCTGCAAAAAAAGGGGTCCAAACAGACATCTGTTTCTCTTCAACGTTGGCACCTGGGAAAAAACGGAAGGATTTTATTGTATATAGGCATGTTCTGGACAAAAAACTCCTTTGGTTTCACAAAATTCACCTCCAGTTGGCCGTAACAGCTCCCGCAAAATCAGGACTGTAACGGAAAAATGAAAATCTAGAAAAACGGGCCTCGAAGATGGCTTCTATTCTCCCTTCTCATCACCTGTGAAAAAAATGAGAGAGTTTTTTGTTCTTCATCCCGTTACAGAAAAAAACCTCTCTCAGTTTTTAAAAATTTGATTTATTCTACCCGGAATTTGTTTTGAAAGAAGACGTACTGAACAGGCAAAAATGGCGATTTTTTGAAAAAATGGGAAAAGTGGTTTTTGTTTCGAGAGGGCGGTATTCTGGACACCCCCTGAGGTGGTAAGTGTTTTATCG
>JZKD02S2435324.1:227047-270513 GCA_000966675.3 Picea glauca
AACCTTATGTCTAGTAGGTTCCTAGTCCTACTATATCTTCTCGTGAGTCCAAATTTCATAATGAAATTCCCACAATCATTCAAGGATATATACCAAAGTGATATCCAATGTTTATTCCCTCTATTCAAACATGATGTGTTAAGTTATGTGTTCCATAAAATTTGTGGCATTAGTTGTGCCATTAAGCACTAGTGGATCTTTAATCTCTACATGAATCCACTCAATGGAATTTGGTAGTGTGCATATTTGTGTCAATTAATTCTCATACTCCCTAGGCGTACGAGAATGCAAAAATGCAACTTATGCAACTATATTAAACTATATGCAACTTTATGCAACTATGTTGCAACTATATGCAACTATCTGCAACTATTCAACTATATGAAACTATATGCAAATATGCAACTTATCCAACTATATGCAACTATATGCAACGCTATGCAATACTGCAACTTATGCAACTATATGAAACTATATTGCAACAATTTCATATGCAACTATATGCAACTAGGCAACTATATGCAATAATGCAACTTATCATGTATTTTAGTGACTATATGCAACTTTATGCAACTATGCAACTATTTAACTATATGCAAATATGCAACTTATCCAACTATATGCAACTATATGCAACTTTATGCAACAATGCAACTTATGCAACTATATTGCAACTATATGCAACTATTTGCAACTATATTGCAACAATTTTGTATGCAACTATATGCAAATATGCAACTATATGCAACTATACAACTATATGCAACAATGCAACTTATCATGTTTTTTAGTGACAATATGCAACTATATGCAACTTTATGCAACAATGAAACTTATGCAACTATATGCAACTTATGCAACTATATGCAACTTTATGCAACAATGCAACTTATGCAACTATATTGCAACTATATGCAACTGTGTTGGTACCACAAACGTATATTGGCACGATAACGTATCTTCTTGTTTTAACGAGTGTAGGTACTACCAAATAGGTTATCGTGCCAATATACTAAGAGATAATATACGTTTGTACTAAGAGATAGGTTATCTACATTCTAAGAGATAGGTTATCTAGATAACCTATCTCTTGTAGATAACGTATCTTCTTGTAGATAATAGGTTATAGATTGATGTAGTCTTCCAACTATCCTAGTCATCCAATACTTCTTCTATCTATTTAACAAATGTATTTCCCTTCTTAACAAATGACATCATTATCAAATTCCCAATCAATCCATTACAATACTATGTATGGATATTTGTCATCAACTATGTCAATGAACTCAAAGTAAGCATAAATATTCACACAATCGAGATAAAATTCCATCTAGCCAATTTGATAATGGGGAAAATGTGTGATTGGTTCACCAACTACCACTAGATAGACAAGTGGACCCAATTTGATCATCCCATGAGTTCCCATGATTACTTCAGTAGGATGTTAACATCCAACCTGAAGTTGAGCATAAATTCTCACACTTCATATCATTGAATCAATGCATTTAAGATAAATTATTTTCCATACCTTGTTCAGTGGACATGGTTTAAGGGCCTATCTTGTGCTTCTATTGGTGACTCAAAAATCATCCCAAGGACCTCCCTTAACTTTGTTGTGGATTTATCATTGTCTATTATCTATAGAAAACTTTTCAAAAAGTATTTGACTTCATCTTCCACTATATATACTAGTAGAATCATGCATTGGCTTAGTGTCCAAATTATGGAAGGTTTTCTATTTCTTGCTTTCATAGTAACTATGTTTCTACAATCATGTGTATTATGTATTGTCTTTTGGTAGTACCCACATCAAGGATGGTCAGGATATAAGTAATTCATTTCAATATACCCCACTTTATAATAATTATAAAATCATGGTGGGAGATGATCCACTTAATTCCATAGAGCCCTATTACCCTAATTCTAATTATGTCCCCTATCCACTCCCATGGTTGAATCCATTGTTTGGAAATTTATATGCTAGATTATGTCTCTTCTAATTCCCCTTGGAGACTCTTTTAATGCCAAATCATTTGGCCTTCTACATTCCAAACATTTAATCTACCTAGACTGTTATTGGAGAAATATCACTAGTATGGTAACTTATATCTCCCTAGGACTTGCCTATTGATCCTAGACATACAATGGGGATAGACTTCTAATGGTTTCCCTAGATGCCAACAATTTATTTTTCTTTTAACCAAGAAGAATAGTAAGAATACCTTATGACCAACGATTTCTTCACATATTTGGTTGATTCACCTTCTGAGATCCAGGTCCAGCTCCTATAATTTTCTTCCTACACACGAGAAGACAAACAACTATTGATCTAATTTCTCTGCTAATGTTACGAAAATCCAATTCACGAGATCTATCCTAGTCTATTTAACACAAGACCAGATCTAAGTATTTACAAATCAAATACAAACACATTTAGGGGAAACCAATGATCTATTCAGTAACATGTAGGAAACACATCAAACATAATACCTTGGATGTGAAATCATTTATCTTTTCTCCTTGCTCCTAATTCCTCCTCAGCTTCTCAATCTGACTAGGAAATTTGATTGTGGTCGTTGTGACTAGAGAAGAACCTCTTTAATTGGACATCATAACTCTACAAAATATTCTTCCCCCTCTTTCTCAAGACTTTCCTTCTTTATATATATCCTTGGAAGAGGCTTGAGAGAGCTTCTAGATCTTCTGGAACCCACTGGAAACTTGAATGTTGTGATTTTGTAGCCCCATGCCACAAAGATACAATGATCCCTCACTTACCTCTTTATAACTTTGCAAATCTAGAAGGTTGCATGGATCATCACTTGTTGCATTATAAACGACCAATGATTATCATCGCATGTTTTCTCCTATATTCCACGTGAATACCCTAAAAAAAATTCCTAAATCCCGAGCAAGAAATGTATTTTGACTTTCATCTTCTGTTGGATTCCCTTCTAGCATGTAGGGTGGAAATTAAGACTATAACATATACTACTAGCTATTATACCTCCCACCAAATTGCATTACTCCAAGTGAAACATTTGGTATGTCCCCTTCATCATGTGTGATTCCTACTCATTTATAGTGGTATGTGTTACCATTTGTTGGCATTAATGTGAGTACCCTGAATTCAACAAGTGAAATCATCCTTCATTTAGGGTGGTGTGAGAAACTATCACCTAGAGTAGTGTGATCACCCTTATCTTCAAAACATTGTGATCACACTAACTTGATTTGGTGTGAACTACCCTTCAAGTTAAACATTTCCATTTCTGTTAATTTATATGGTATCATGTACCTTGATTTGAATAGGGCGAGTTACCTTTACTTGAATAGGTATAAGTGTATGTGTTTAAACAAGTGCTCCATTGTTGTGATCTACCATTCTTTCAAAGCATTGCAACTTTTTTCGTGGCAACAACTTTGATTTATTTCATTTATATGAGTGTGAGTAACCTTCATTTTTTTGGTAAGGGAATGACTCAACCACAAGGCTACAAGTTCCTCATCCAAAAAGGTACAAACATAGTTGTTGAAAGGGTGTGAATGCCTTTAACCTCATGTTGTGATTATCCCTTCACATTAATAGGTTAAATTTGATATTCAAGGTAATTATTGTGACCAGTCTATATTAATATCGATTAATGGTTGTGAGTGCATTGAAGTGGATAAGTAAAGGGTTGGCCCGCTCTCACAAGGATAGTGATAGATTTAAAAAAAACACATCTCCCATATTATACCCCTGGGATACCCCTACCAAATTGTTTTTGACCTCTAGTTCAGAGCCCCAATATATCAATTAAAACCATTCATTCAAGGGAATGTATTTTATCTTCCCCTTCATCCCAAGGTGCCTTGGGTTTCCCTTTTGGTCCACTAACAAAGACCCCTAATAAGTCCCAAAACCACCTATCATAAGCCCTTCTCACATAATAAATCCTTTGAAGGGTCAATCACACATAAAAAGATTGAGTATGGGTCAATCACGAATCCCAACATCCATCTTCTCATGTAGATTTTTTTTTTTAAACGTAAAGGAAGCGTGGCAATATCGATGATAGTTCGTCGCAAGGTAATAATTTTTTTTTGAACAAGTAGGGAAATACTGACGAAAGTTCGTCGCACTTTGCCACGGTTTTGTGTTGCACATATAGCATCTGCGTCATAAAAATTTTCTCTGCCAAACGTTTTTGTCGCTATTGCCACGCTTTTTCATCACAACTTTCCACAGTATTGTGTCACACGTATGGAATTTGCGTCGTAATCTATTGGTAAGTTTTTTTACTTTGGAATGCTTTTCCGTCCCTATTGTGACGAAGTTTCGTCATTATTTCCACGCTTTATAAGGTAAACCTATCTTGATGGTGATGACACATGGAGGGATAATTTCGTCATTGTTTCCATGAATAATTGGTTTGTGGATATAGCAAAGAAAAAAATTCCATGAAAAATAGTCTTTTCTTTTGTGGAAAGTGCGACAGATATGTGTGGCAATAGCAACGAAAAACCATGGCAAATTTTTTCATATGTAGTAGTGTTCCCTGAAAGAAAAATCAAAACATGTTTTCCCAAGCAACTATACCATTTCACTTGCACTTCTTTACAAGGAATTAAGAATACATCTTACATGAGCATGGAATTTACATAACATATTTATGTGAAGGATCAGATCTTGTCACTGAGAGGGGGGTTGAATCAGTGACACAAAAATTATATCAAATTTTCATTTATTAATGCAAACAGAATTTTGGCATAGTATTTTATCATGGAACCCAAATGGGAAAAACACACTCTTTTCTATTAACTATAAAATTTGTTTTACATGTTACATAGAAGGAATATGCACTTCCTCTTTGATCAGCTCCAACTGATCAGTATGCACCCACACCTTGGTTTACCAACACCAACTGGTAGGAGGCTACAACCCCTTGTTTAGTCAGCTACAACCCCTTGTTTAGTCAGCTACAACTGACAAGGAAGCACCAACTCCATCTGCAGGCACCAACCTGCCCTTGCACCACCCAATCACCCTTAATGCATAGGTATTAGCTTTTCTTCCTGGAATCTGCTTCAACTTTTGATCTTCTGATCTGGAAAACAGAGACACTTTCTTCTCCCACTCTTTCTAGTTTATATAATCTTCAAATTGGTGTGAGATTTAAAAACATCGTGTCCTTTTATTTGAACCACTGTACCTTTTAATTTAAAGTGATAATCTAACCTTTAATGAATATCATTTTCCCTTTTTATTCTTTATTCATATTTTCATGATTTATTCTCTTTTAAGCATGAATGTGTATCGATTCATTTTTTTCATAAATTGATCATAGTCATGGATCAATTTAATCCTTTATACTCGATCCCTAATCTATGTTATATTCACAGAGACCAAGTTTTGTGGAGGTGCTTCCTTCAAGCCATTTCATATGACCATGTGTTATAGAACCATGGGCTTACCGAATATAGCAACGTATAACAGTTTCCTTTAAAAACTTTTATATCATATGACTAATGGCGTAGACTTCACGTTTAGGCGAGACGAGTTCCTGAGCATTTATCGTTCCAACGGTCACGATTCAATCTCTTGACGAGATGGACGGCTGATGGGATTTCTATACTTTTCCCTTCAAGTCATCGTGACTTCCAATATTACAAAACTCACGATCACGAAATCACCAAAACAATCAGACGGTTCATATTACTCACTGAGATGGACAGTTGTCGGAATTTCAACACTTTGACATTTGGGTCTTTGTTATGTCCAACCTTTCAAAACTCTCGATTATGATATTTTCGATTACATCTCGAAACCATATGACCAACTACGGTGACCAAGTGCTAGACCGAACGCACAGTTTGAGTGCTTTATTAGAGTCAACAATCGTTATTCAATCACCCACTAATATGGATGGCTGTTGGGATTTTGGTGCTTTGCCCATCGAGTCTTCATGACCTCCAACAGTTCAAAAATCCTGATTATGATATCACCGAAACGATCGGACGACTCACATTACATCTCTAAACCAAATCAATGGTTAGTGTTTAATACTTACACTATCCTTCCATTGTTGTAGATTGACAACTATGACCTAATCATGCATTGAGATGGATGGCTGTCATAATTTCAGGATTCTCATTGTGACGTAACTTGCTAACACCACTTTTTGGCATGGAACTGACCGAGTGGTTGTCACATGTCATTCAAATTCACGATATAAACGTGCCTGAAATGCCAATTTAAACTTGACACTTATCACTTTCTGACTGAGCCACGTGTCCTTGCTGACGTGCTCTGCTAACATGGTTTGTTATTGAAATCACTCAAGATGACATGGACCTTGATATGTGTCTTCCTCCTTGAATTCAAAGCTTCGACTTTCGGGGTTTTGAATAACTCTCGTTGTTGATTCTTCGAATCATGAATCCCCAAATTTTTTATCGTATGCCATGTGCCTGCCTTCCAGTGTGGGATAAATCCCATTACTTGAGACAATCAACACCGTTAATTTGTTGATCAAACGACTGTTGAAGATTCTCGCCTTTTCTGTGCATTGTTCAACTTCTCATCCTTTTCCTATGCAATGGTCGACTGCATTCTACAATGCGCTTCTTCCATCTTCAGATCATAGGAACATTATTGATACTATCGTGATCAACAACAAACACATATTTCCTCTCTATGCAATGTGTTATTCCTTCTGGGCTTTGATCATTCAAGTATTCGCTTCTCCTGTTCTCTCTTTCAATATATGCATATTGTTGACATCTTCTGCTAACTGATATTCTTGTTGACATCAATTACAATCTCATCTAATATACTTCATCATTACAGATCATCACTTCGACTATTGACATCAATGACAATATTTCCAACAATATCCCCCTTTGTCATTGAGGGAAACACACTAACTTCATATTCAAAAACTCCCCCTGTGATGATGCTTTCCTCTTATGAATATTTTCATTTTATGAAGTTTCTCTCCCAATTTGACATCAATGGCAAAGGGTTTCTTCTCCAATCATCCGTCTATATAAACACATTTCTAACCACTGGTAACTCCTCCGACAATCGACCTTTTTCTGTCATAATTGAATGACACCTTTTGTCGTTGATTGTTATCTCCCCCTGAATAGGTGCCAATTGATGCATTATTTTCTTGAGAAATTTAGGTAGGAAGAAGGATTACTCCCGATTTTTTCCTAAGATATTCAAATACATATATTATTAAGGGTTTTGTAAAAATATCTGCCACCTTGATGACGCACGCTCCCTCCAAAACCCCCAGGTCGGAAGGTCCACATCAACATGGGATCTTTCCCTTTCCACTGGACCGAAGAGCTTCGGAATGGCTCTTCTATTTTCCTTTCAGGAAATCTGCACCCACATTCAATTTCAAGAATTCCCCCCTTTTTCTTCGGGAAATCGGACTTCGCACTTTCGCGAATCCGTTGGTCATGCGCTTGTCTTTCAAATCTCCAAAACCCAAAGACAGTCAACGCTGACCCTTCCTCTTTCTCTTTCGGACTTTTCCTTATTGTGATTTCGACGGTCGCAGTATCTAACAACTTGTTCCCACAATTCCCAAAACCCGATGTTCCAAAATTCCGTCACGCTCACGAGGTTGACCTTTCAACGCCCTTTTACTCCATCGGGATGTCAGACTTCGCTATATCGCGAAACCTAATGAAAAATATTCGGAACTTCACTCCCCGAAACTCCGAAATGGTCAACGGAGTTGACTCCGTGTCAATAGTGTGCCACATTTCCACTCGCTGACTCCTATGTGGCCCACACAAATCCTTTTAGCCTTTCGGGACTTCGCGTTTCATGATTTCGTGATTCCCGTTGCAAAGTTTATGGGACTTCAATCCACAAAAACCCGATATATAAACCCACGTGTAGATCCAACGGCCCTTGTGGCTTGGATCTATGGTACTACTCCTCCTGAGCTTAGAACCTTTTGGGAATACTCACCGTATCTCCCCTACTCCTCCGTGAGATCTAACGGCGCACGAGACTTCGCGGTTTCTCCTCTGAGAATTTCGACCGTCCATTCTTCCTCTGAGAATTTGTCCTCCTGTGGTCCCTCGTTACTACACTTTCCTTCAACCTTTTAAGGTACCTGGCCTCGTGCCTTCCTTAAAATCCTTTGAAGGTTCAAATCCTTCTGAGCTTTCCACGACTCTACATATTTTAGACAAACCCTTGCACGCACTCCTTGCGGTAGACTTTCAAACACTTCCAAGTGTTGAAATCCTTCGACCCTGCGCACACCTGCAACAGTAGTCTCTCAATGCTTCACTCAGATCCACAACCTTGAGACTTCACTCGGCCTGCACACTCCTTGCACAGCTCCTGTGCCCAACTGCACTTCTGAGGAAATGAGAACAAAAGCTTCCTCTCCTGAGCTTTCAGAGACAAACCTCTGAACACCTTGTCGACGCACTCCTTGCGGAAAATACAACTACACTCCTTGTAGGAACTCTTGCTTAGATAGAGAAACAATTGAAACTCATTCCTTCTCCCTTTCCTCTTAGATTTCAAACGTTCAACAAGAAATCATTCATACATAGCATAAAAGAAAATGTACAGAAGAAAGATTGAAATAACCATGAGTATAACATTTACAATACATACACAGAGAATATATGGACACCATGAGTCTGAATCACAACTTTCTGGTATTAATTCAGAAATTTTGTACATGGAGTTTGCTACACAGCTCTCTGCTTCTCTTCTATGCTCATAATCATGCTAATGTTACAATACACAATGAGGGTGTCTATATCCGGTTTCCCTCTTGCTCTCTAAAACTGTCTAATCTAACATTCAATTCTACCTACTTGCATTAACTACTATAAATGCCTTCCACCTACTAAGGACGAGAGAAAATCGCTCAAGGTCCGGTTACATTTTATAAGTGCGCTTCTTCTTAATGGCTTCATTTAAGATCACACAATAACTTCAAGGTGATTTCAAAATTTGTGTTGGGCGCTTTTCCAGCTGTCTGTTGTCTCCACGCTGGCTCGCTTGAGATGCTCCTGCATCATACTCCCCGGCTTGAAACTTCTCATGGGCTCTTGTCCATGAGCTCGTGCATGGTGTGTCCATGCCTCTGGATCTCTTCTTCTCTCTCTCAGCTGGCATCTTCAACTGGATGGTTCTTCCATTTGACCAAATATTCAAAGTATTGCTTCCGCTTGGTCTTCTTGCTTACTCTTTTATCCAGTATGCACTCCATCTGTGGCTTATCTGCAACTGGCATCTATTTTTTCCATTGGATCACTGGCTTCTCATTTCCTATTCCTGTTTCCTCAGCTTTATATGGGTACAAATCCTAGATATTGAATATCGGAGAAATTTCGATCCCATCGGGTAATTCAATCTCGTAAGCATTCGCCCCAAATTTCTTCAAGACCTTACATGGTCCGATTTTCTTCATCTTCAGCTTATTATATGTTCCTCTCGGGAACCTTTCCTTTCTCAAATGTACCAGAATAAAATCACCAACCTCAAACTAAAGTTGTCTCTTGTGTTGATCTTCTCTGCGCTTATATTCCTGATTTGAATTCTGTAACCGCTCCTTCACCTGGCTGTGAAGTTCCTTCATCACCTCTGTGAATTCTTCTGCACTAGCGCTCCTAGTTGAAATCTGTTCTGAATCTCTCAATTCAAAAATTCCCCTCGGTTGCATGCCATAGACAATATGAAATGTAATATGCCCTGTGCTTTTGTTAAGTGAGTCGTTATAAGCAAATTCTACATGTGGTAATATGTTGTCCCACTGGCTGTGGTGTTCTTTCACCAAGCTTCTCAGTAAGTCTTCCAGACTTCTGTTTACCACTTCTGTCTGTCCATCTGTCTGAGGATGATAAGCCAAACTAAATGACAAGTTAGTTCCCAAATTCTTCCACAAGGTTCTCCAAAAGTTCCCTATGAACTTGGTGTCTCGATCCGAAACTATGCTTCTTGGTAAGCCATGAAGTCGAATGACTTCTTTGAAAAATAGATTCGCAATGTAAGTTGTGTCACTGGTCTTCTGACATGGAATGAAGTGTACCATCTTGAAAAATCTATCTACCACCACAAAGATTGAGTCAAATCCTCTTTGTGTTCTTGGCAACCCCAATACAAAATCCATGCTAATTGCATCCCATGGCCTTTCAGGTATGGGAAATGGTTGATAAAACCCCACATTTTGTCTTCTTGCCTTTGAATGCTGACAAATTTTGCATCTATCCACGAATCTCTTGACATATGCTCGCATTCCCAGTCAAAAATATGACTCATTCAACTTTGCGAACATCTTGTTGTGACCAAAGTGCCTTGCCAATCCTCCACTGTGTTTCTCCTTCAGCAAATTCTCCCTCATGGATCATTTTGGAATACACAGTTGATTACCTTTAAACAGTAATCCTTCCTGGATCATGTATTTTACCCATTGGCTTCTGTCTCTGAGAATTGGATTCTCAGTTGCTTCATACACTTCCTTGAAATCTTGATCATCGGTGTACATGTTCCTGAGATCATCAAAACCCAACGTTTTGACTCTGAAATCCTGCAATAGCAAACACTTCCTTCTCAAAGCATCAACAACTTTGTTAGCAGTACCCAAAATATGTTTAATCACAAAAGTAAAATTCCGCATGTACTCAACCCATTTAACATGTCTTTGATTCAACTTTTCCTATTGAGCCACAAACTGCAATGCATGATTGTCACTGTACAAGACAAATTCCTTCGGGATCAAGTAATGTCTCCATTTCTTCAATGCCTAGATAATAGCATAAAATTACTTATCGTAAGTGGAGTACTTCACTTTTGCTTCATTCAGCTTCTCTTTGAAGTATGCTATCGACATGTCTTCCTGACTCAAGACTGCCCCTATTGCAAATCCACTTGCATCGTATTTCACTTGAAATGTCCTTTGGAAATCCAACAACACCAAAACTGGTTGTTCCGTAATCTTCCTCTTCAACAGATTAAAACTTTTCTCAGCCTCTTCTGTCCAGTGAAAAGACTTGTGTCTTTTCTTCACTGTATCCATCATCGGTGCACTAATTCCACTAAAATTCCTAATGAATTTTCGGTAGAAACTAGCCAATCCATGAAAACTTCTCACCTCAAAAAAATTCTTCAGTGATGGCCAATTCTTGATTACCTCCACCTTATCTGGATCCATCCTCAACTCATCTGCAGAAATAGAAAATCCCAAGTAAATGAGCTCTGTCTTCATGAATGAGGATTTCTTCATGTTTATCAACAACTTTTCCTATTGTAACCTCTGCATCACTGTATCCAAATGCTTCAGATGCTCTTCCACTATTTTACTGAAAACCAGTATGTCATCTAAATACACAATGACAAATTTTCCAATGAACTCCCTCAGGACTTCGTTCATCAACCTCATGAAGGTACTCGACGCTTTTGTTAAGCCAAACGACATAACAATCCATTCATACAACCCTTCGTTTGTTTTGAATGTCATCTTCCACTCATCACCTTCTCTCGTGCGGATTTGATGATAACCGCTTTTCAAATCAATCTTTGAAAAATACTTTGCTCCACTCAAGCAATCCATCAGATCGTCCATCCTTGGAAATGGAAACTTGTACCTGATGGTTATCTTGTTAATCGCCCTTGAGTCAGTACACATTCTCCAGCCTCTGTCTTTCTTTGGACTGAGTATTGTTGGAACAACACATGGACTCAAGCTTTTCCTGACCAAACCCTTATCCAAGAACTCCTAGACTTGCCTCTTAAACTCTTCATTCTCTTGCGGCGTCAATCTGTACGCGTCTTTATTTGGAAAACTGGATCCTGGTATGAGATCAATATGATGACTCACACTTCTGATCGGTGGCAACGAATGAGGTAGTTCATCCACTACTATATCAACAAACTCTTCCAGCAGATCCTAAATCTCTTTGGGTAAATCATCCACTTTTGTGCTGGTCAAAACAATCTTTGGTTTCCTGACCACAATGAACTATGGTTCCTCCTTCTTCTTAACCTCTGTAAGAAGTTCCTTCCCACTCATGAGAAGTACAATGTTGATTACTTTTGGATTCACCTCCTTATCCTTGATTGGAAGCAACATGTGAGTCCTCCCATTCTTCTCTAGGGTGTATGTGTTCATTCTCCCATCATGAATCACATTCCTGTCATATTGCCATGGTCTACCCAGCAATAGATGACAAACATCCATAGGAATGACATCACATAGTATCTTATCATTATATCCTCCTATCTTAAATTCAACTAAACACTGTTTAGTGACAGTTACCTGATGTCCTTTTTGTAGCCACGAAACTTTGTATGGGCTTGGATGATCAATCGTCTCCAGCTCCAGCTTTTCCACCATCTCCATAGAAACAAGATTATTCATGCTACCACTATCCACAATGACCTTGCATACCCTGTCCTTGGTTTTGCAAGCAGTCCAGAAAAGTCTGGTCCTTTGGACTAAACTCTCCACCTCCTTCTCTAGTGTCAAAAGGACTTTTCGCATCATCAACGATCTTCCGCCTTCAGCATCCTATGCCTCAACATATCGCCTCTATGCCTCGGTAATGTGAGCTTCTCCACTTTCCTTCTTTTTATCTGGAAACTCGTAAGACTTGTGCCCATTATTTCCACATGTGAAGCATGTTATTACTCCACCTCTTCCTCTTCCTCTACCTCTAGTACGAGGAAAAGTATTATTATCATCATAATCTCCTCTTTTTTTGGTATGTCGTCCTCGTTGTTCAGCATATTGCCCTCGCTGTGAGGTTCCACCTCTCTCAGTTCGAGTCTAAGGTTTCTTCCAGTCTTCTTTGGGCTTTTGGTATTTATCCTGGGAAGCTAATTTTCCTCTGGGCTAACTTATGCCTCGGCCTCTTTGACCCTACTTTCAGCTCAGCTTCTCTTCAGCTTTCAGAGCCATCTGATAAGCATCTTCCACCATTCGTATGGTTACCATGCTCATCTCATCCTGAATATCATATCTCAGGCCATTCATGTATCTGGAAATTTTCTCATCATCACTTTCCCGATGACCTTCCCTGATGTTCATCTTATAGAATTCTTCAGTGTATTCTTTCACTGTCATCAACTTCTGTCTCAATTTCTGCATCCTCTTGAACAGGGTAATTTGATAATCCCTGGGGATGAATTTCACCTTCATCTTTTCGATCATTATACCCCATATTTTGATCTTCTGCTTGCCTTTGCAGCATCTGTCAACTTGTAGTTCATCCCACCACAATGTTGCATGTCCTTTCAATCTTGTGACAGCATGCTTGAATTTTTTGTCTTCTTCGACATCTTCATAGTCAAAGTATGTGTCTAGAGCTCTAATCCAGTCTAGAAGCTCCTCTGCATCCAAGTTTCCCTCATAAACTGAAATGTCCATTTTTTCTCTTGCACCCATTCTGGAAATAGCTCTGATCAAACGTTCATTTGCTGCATCTTCAGCTGCAACTTCTTCTTCACGTTCAGCTTCAATTTCACTTTTGGAATCACTTAGATCCCCAGCACTGATTGTGCGTCTCTATGTTGTCTCCATGTCTTCAAGTCTAGCTCATAGATCACGCATTTCTCTCTCCATGGCTAGATCAGTCATCTACCTACCTCTTCTTCTCGGCATTTCCCTATCCTCTGGTGGATCAGGTGTTTGTCTATCCCTTCTCCTTGGCGGCATGGTGAATTCTCCTCTTCTCTGCTACAGAAAGAAAAGAACCTTTCTGTGCTCTGATACCAAAAATGATGACGCACGCTCCCTCCACAACCCGCAGGTCGGAAGGTCCACGTCAACACAGGATCTTTCCCTTTCCACTAGCCCGAAGAGCTTTGGAATGGCTCTTCTATTTCCCTTTCGGGAAATCTGCACCCACAGTCAATTTCAAGAATTCCCCCCTTTTGCTTCAGGAAATTGGACTTCGCACTTTCGCGAATCCCTTGGTCACATGCTTGTCTTTCAAATATCTGAAACCCGAAGACAGTCAATGTTGACCCTTCCTCTTTCTCTTTCAGACTTTTCCTTATCGCGATTTCGGCGGTCGCAGTATCTAACAACTTGTTCCCGCGATTCCCAAAACCTGATGTTCCGAAATTCCGTCATGCTCACGAGGTTGACCTTTCAACGCCATTTTACTCCATCGGGACTTCGGACATCGTGATATCGTGAATCTTAATGCAAATAATTCAGAACTTCACTCCCTGAAACTCCGAAATGGTCAACGGAGTTGACTCCATGTCAATAGTGCGTCACCTGTCCACTCGTTGACTCCTCTATGGCCCACACAAATCCTTTTAGCCTTTTGGGACTTCATGTTTCGTGATTTCGAAATTCCCGTTGCAAATTTTATGGGAATTCAATCCACGAAAACCCGATATAGAAACCCATGTGTAGATCCAACAGCCCTTGTGGCTTGGATATATGGTCCTACTCCTCCTGAGCTTAGAACCTTTCGGGAATACTCGTTGTATCTCCCCTGCTCCTCCGTGAGATCTAACAGCTCACAGGACTTCATGGTTTCTCCTCTGAGAATTCCGACCGTCCGTTCTTCCTCTGAGAATCTGTCCTCCTGTGGTCCCTCGTTACTACACTTTCCTTCAACCTTTTAAGGTACCTGGCCTCGTGCCTTCCTTCAACTCCTTCGAAGGTTCAAATCCTTCTTAGATTTCCATAGCTCTGCATCTTTTAGACAAACCCTTGCATGCACTCCTTGCGACAGAATTTCAAACACTTCCAATTTTTGAAATCCTTCGACCCTGCGCACACCTGCAGCAACAGTCTCTCAATGCTTCACTCAGGTCCACAACCCTGAGACTTCGCTTGGCCTGCACACTCCTTGCACGGCTCCTGTTCCCAACTGCACTTCTAAGGAAATGAGAACAAAATCTTCCTCTCCTGAGCTTTTAGAGACAAACCTCTGAACACCTTGTCGACGCATTCCTTGCGGACAATACAACTGCACTCCTTGCAAGAACTCTTTCTCAGATAGAGAAACAATTGAAACTCGTTCCTTCTTCCTTTCCTCTCATATTTCAAACATTCAACAAGAAATCATTCATACATAGCATAAAAGAAAATGTACAGAAGAAAGAGTGAAATAACCATGAGCATAACATTTAGCATACATACACAGAGAATATATGGACACCATGAGTCTGAATGACATCTTTCTGGTATTAATTCAGAACTTTTGTACATGGAGTCTGCTACACAGCTCTCTGCTTGTCTTCTATGCTCATAATCATGCTAATGTTACAATACACAATGAGGGTGTCTATATCCCGTTTCCCTCTTACGCTCTAAAACTGTCTAATCTAACATTCAATTCTACCTACTTGCATTAACTACTATAAATGCCTTCTACCTACTAAGGACGAGAGCAAATCTCTCAAGGTCTGGTTACATTTTACAAGTGTGCTTCTTCTTAATGGCTTCATTTAAGATCGTGCAATAACTTCAAGGTGATTTCAAAATTTGTGCTGGGCACTTTTCCAGTTGTCCGTTGTCTCTGCGTTGGCTCGCTTGAGATGCTCCTGCATCACACCTTTTCTTGTGTTGGAACATATTCCAATTTAATGTTCTTATTTTCAGCCCGATCTCTTAGATAGTTGTACTTTATGGGAATGTGTTTTGATTTTGAGTGTTGAAAAGGGTTCTTAGAGAGACTTATCATGCTTGTATTATTACAATGGATAGTTGTGGGTTCTTCAAATGTTATTTTGATGTCTTGTAGATTTTGTTTCATCCATTCCACTTGTGTGAAACATTTTGCTACTGCAATATACTCAAATTTAGTGTTAGACAGAGAAATTGAGGATTGTTTCTTGTTTATCCAAGCAACCAGTGATTCTCCCAAAAATAATGCTCGTCCACTCATACTTTTTCTTTCATCTACACTTCCTGCCCAATCAACATATGAATAGGATTTTAATGTAAATGAGTCATTGCTAGGATACCACTAACTAAGATCTATGTTTCCTTTCAAATATCTAAAGATTCTTTTTACAGCTTGAACATGGCTCTCCTTAGGTTCTTCTTGGAATCTAGCGACCATCCCAACAACTTTCTTGACATCAGGTCTGGAACTTGTCACAAAGAAAATTGCCAATCATTGATCTGTAGTGTTTTGGATCTACAGGTTTGGACTCATCATTCTTGCTTAGTTTGCATCCAACTGTCATAGGTGTACTAACAAGTTTGCAATCCTTTAACTAGAATCTCTTAAGCATATCCTTAACCTATTTAGACTGATGGATAAAGACTCCCCTTTTGGACTGTATTATTTGTAATCCAAGGAATAAATTTAGTTCGCCTAGCATAGACATTTCAAATTCTTGTTGTATCATCTTAGCAAAGTCTTCACTCATTTTTATATTATTACTACCAAATATGATATCATCAACATACACTTCCACAATGATCAAGTTATTACCATCAATTTTTCAATAAATATTGTTGTTTGTTAATCCCCTTTTGAGGCCTTGTTTTTGTAAATAAGAGTCTAGTCTTGCATACCATGCTCTGGGTGCTTGTTTTAATCCATAGAGTGCCTTATTTAATTTACAAACATAGTCTCTTTTATTGGTTATTTGGAACCCATCTGGTTTCTCAATATAGACTTCATCTTCTAAATTTCCATTGAGAAATGTTGATTTGACATCCATTTGGTACACTTTAAATTTTTTGTAGTGGAGAAAGCTAAGAACATCCTAATTGCCTCTAATATGGCTACTGGTGAAAAAAATTCTTCATAGTCTACTCCTTCAACCTGAGCATAACCTTTGCATACAAATCTAGCTTTGTTCCTGATTACTTGCCCATCTTCATTCATTTTATTTGTATATACCCATTTAGTTCCAATGACATTTTTATCTTTTGGTCTAGGAACTAGTTCCCAAGTTTGATTTCTTTCAATTTGATCCAATTGTTCATTCATGTATTTAACCCAGTTCTCATCTTTACATGCCTCTTTGATTTAACTTGGCTCAATATGTGACAACAATGATAATTATGTTTGATACAGTAGGTGTCTTCTTGTTTGCACTCCATCATTCATATCTCCAATAATCAGTTCTTCGGTATGATTTTTTTGAATAATTCTTGAGGGTGTATTTGTATCTCTTATTGGGAATTCTTCTCTTATCTCTCCATATTCACTATATTCTTAACTTTCACTAGTATCCATATCATCTTCTTCCCTTTATTTTTCATTCTTTTCTACTTCTTCTAGTTGTGTTCTGAATGTCTCATCATCATCTTCATCTTTATTTTTATACATCGTCTCTTTATTTTTTATCCTTATCGTTTTTAGATCATCCACCTTTACATCTACACTTTCAACAATCTTATGTGATCTAATATTGTATCATCTGTATGCCTTCTTGTTTGAAGCATATCCAAGAAAAATACCTTCATCAGATCTGGAATCAAATTTTCCAAGACTCTCATCTAGTCTTTTGATGTAGCATTTACTTCCAAACACTTTGAAGTATTTCACTAATGGAGATCTTCCAAACCATAGTTCATAAGGAGTTTTATCACTATTAACCCTTATCTGACCTATGTTAAATATGTATACAATTGTGCTTACAACTTCCCTCCAATATCCATCTGACAAATTTTCTTCATTGAGCACAGTCCTTGCAACCTCCTGAACTGTTCGGTTCTTTCTTTCAACAATCATGTTTTGTTGAGGTGTTCTGGCAGCATAGAATTGTATTTTTATTCCATGAGTTTCACAGAAGACATTGAACTCTTTTGAGGTGAATTCACCACCATTTTCTGATCTAAGACAATTAATTTTTTTCTCCCTTTCATTTTCAACAAGGGTTTTAAAGGCTTTGAATTTGTTGAGTGCTTCTGTTTTTTCTCTGAGAAAACATATCCAACTCATTCTAGTAAAGTCATCGATGAACAACATAAAGTAAGACTCTCCTTGTAGACTCTTGGTTATCGTAGGTCCACATAGGTCTGTGTGAACAAGCTCTAAATGTTTAGAGGTTGTGTATTCTTTTGTTTTGAACCTTACCCTAGTTTGCTTCCCTAGTTGACAGTGTCTACACATAGCATTTGAAGGTTTTATGATTTTTGGCAAGTTTCTTACTGCACCAAGGTTGTTGACTTTCACAATATTGTCAAAGTTAATATGCCCCAACCTCCTATGCCATAGCCAACTTTCATCTACAGAATTTATATGACACTCTCATTCAATTTTGCATCTAGTATATATACATTTTCAAGAGTTCTAGGAGCAGTACCAACTAATTTTCATGTGTCTTCTTTCCTAATATCACATTTTTTCGAATCAAAGATGCATAAGTATCCATGATTACAGGTTTGACTGACACTTAATAAACTAGGATTCAATTTATCGACAAGTAGAACATTTCTAGCTTTGTCTTTTCCCAAGCTCACAGTGCCATTCCTAAGTATGTTACTTGAAGCATTATAACCAAATGTAACTTTACCTTTTTGTTTCTTTAATTCTAAAAACTTTGCCTTGTTACCTGCCATATGTTTCGAGAATCCACTGTCAACATACCAAAGATCCTTTTCATCTTGAGTTTTTAGGGAAATAAGACATTCGCTTTTTGATGTTTTTACTCTCCAAAGTTTCTTCTGCTCTCTAATAAACTTGGGATGTTCTGATACTTCCATCAGTCTGCAATTAATGTCTTTATGTCCATGGTTATGAAATCTGAGGCATTTTAAATCCCCTTTTTGTAGAGGTTCAAAGGAGTTATAGTTTCTACTCTTAACTCGATTTGTTGCTTGTTTATCCTTAAGGATATAATTCTTAACCTTCAGATTTTTCTTTCTATATGCTCTACAATTTATATCTTTGTGTCCAAAATTAGAGCATGCAAAGCAATAATGAGAAAAAATGTGAGGATACCTGTTTTGGTAAAACTTCTTTGGTATTGTCTTGCCTTCTTTCCTGATGGGTGGAGGTAATCTTCTGGAGTTCTGATCATTACTTATCTTCTCTTCATTTTTCTTCTTGAATGTATTGCGAAGAGCATTTGCATAAGATTTTGAGTTAACGTGGCTTTCCTTTTGAGAATAACCTATTACATTTTTATTTCCAGAATCCCTTTGCACTATAATAATCTTATCTAATATTTTAGAGCTATTTTCAGATTTTGTTTGAATGATTTTTGCATCCAACTCCTTTTTCAGATGGACTATTTATGCCTCCTTCCTTTCAACAGTTATTTGTTTTTCTTCAAGATACTTTTCCAGACTTTCTTCAATCTTATTTGCTTCTAAGATTTATTTTTTCATATTGTTCATAAGTTTTTCCATCTCCTTTTCTTCTTGTTCATGTTTTTCTTTCTGTTCAACTATAAAACTTTTCAACTATCTATATCTGGTTTTGTATTTTCTTAATTCATCTAAGGCACTGAGAAGTTCTTCCTCCATATTAAATTTTACTTCATCTACTAACTCTTTCTCATGTTTAATTTTTTCTATTTCATTAGATTCTTCAATACCTAAGAAAATGACTTCATCATCATCAGATTCATCGTTTTCACTAGACTGTGACGAGTTGTTGTCTTCTTCTTTTGAGTAGAAATTATTTTTCCCTCTGTAGAAATTTTTCTTGTAGTTGGGTTTTTCCTTTCTCTGGTATTGTTTGGTTTTTTTTTCCTTCTCTTTAGGGTCCTCCTTGGGATAGGGACACTTGGATGCGAAATGACCAACTTTGCCACAATTAAAACATTTGAAAGGAAGCTTTCCTTTGTACTTCCTTGATCCTTTTTGAAGTTTTCTAATGAAGTTGGCTTCTTCCACATCAGATTCTTCATGATGACAAGATTGAGGTTTTTTCTTCTGATTTATCTTTGTATTGAATGATTTGAAAGTTGTTTCATCTTTTATTTATTTATTATTTCATGTTCTCATCTCATATGCTGTAAAAATTCCATGGATTTGGTCAACTATGAGTGAGATTAGATCGGATCTATCTTCAACTAAGGAAATGTTTGCATCATATCTCATTGGTAATGACCTTAGTATTTTTTTGACAATGGGTTTATCTGTAACTTCTTCTCCTTTTTCTCTAATTGAGTTGACCACTTCATCTACCCTATGAAAGTACTCAGCAATATTTTCTTCTTCTTTCATTTTTAGGTTTTCAAATTGAGTTCTATAGGTCTATAGTTTGGCTTCCTTGACTTTGTCATCTCCTTCATATATGGCCTCCAATTTGTCCCAATTTTCTTTGGTCTATTTGCAATGTGTAACTTTCACACATATAGAGTTAGTCAATCCTGCTAGAATACCATTAACTTCTCTTGAGTTATCATTACAGATTTTCTTTCCTCTAGAGTCTTTGGGTGGAGTAGTTGGTGCAATGTAACCATCTACAACAGATTGTCAGATATCAAAACCAATATCCAACATGAATTTTTTCATTCTTATTGTCCACAGAGCATAGCCTTCTACATTGAACAATGGTGCTTTGTTGTTAGACATTCCTTCTTGTTGATCCATCTTCAGGATCTACCTTCAAGTTTGTTAGATTGTGCTGAAGGAACCCGCTCTGATACCAATTGAAGGATCAAATAATGTCACTGAGAGGGGGGGGGGTGAATCAGTGACACAACAATTATATCAATTTTTCATTTATTAATGCAAAAAGAATTTTGACACAGTATTTTATCGTGGAACCCAAATGGGAAAACCACAAATTCTTTTCTATTAACTACAAAATTTGTTTTACATGTTACATAAAAGGAAGATGTACTTCCTCTTTCATCAGCACCAACTGATCAAGATGCACCCACACCCTGGTTTACCAGCACCAACTGGTAGAAGGCTATGACCCCCTATTAAGTCAGCTACAACTAACAAGGAAGCACCAACTCCCTCTGCAGGAACCAACCTGCCCTTGCACCACCCAACCACCCTTAATGCATAGGCATTAGCTTTTCTTCCTGGAATCTAGTTCAGCTTTTGATCTTCTGAAATGGACAACAGAGACACTTTCTTCTCCCACTTTTTCTGGTTTATATAATCTTCAAAATGGTGTGATATTTAAAAACATCGTGTCCTTTTATTTGAACCATTGTACCTTTTCATTTAAAGTGATAATCTAACCTTTAACTAATATCATTTTCCCTTTTTATTCTTTATTCATATTTTCATGATTTATTCTCTTTTAATCATGACTATGTATCGATTCATTTTTTTCATAAATTGATCACAGACATGGATCAATTTAATCCTTTATACTCGATCCCTAATCTCTGTTATATTCACAGAGACCAAATTTCCTGGAGGTGCTTCCTTCAAGTCATTTAATATGATTGTGCATTACAAAACCACATGCTTACTGAATATAGCAACGTATAACAGTTTCCTTTGAAAACTTTTTTATCATATGACTAATGGTGTAGACCTCACGTTTAGGCGAGATGAGTTCCTAAGAATTTATCGTTCCAACAGTCACGATTCAATCTCATGACGAGATGGACGGTTGACGAGATTTTGATACTTTTCCCTTCGAGTCATCGTGACTTCCAATATTACGAAACTCATGATCACAAAATCGCCGAAACAATTAGACGATTCATATTACCCACTGAGATGAACAATTGTCGGAATTTCGACACTTTTACATTTGGGTCTTCATTACGTCCAACCTTTCAAAACTCTTGATTATGATATTACCGATTACATCTCAGAACCATATGACCAACTGTGGTGACGAGGTGCTAGACTGAACGTGCACTTTGAGCACTTTATTGGAGTCAACAGTCATGATTTAATCACCCACTAATATGGACAGCTATCAGGATTTCGGTGCTTTTCCCATCGAGTCTTCATGACCTCCAACAGTTCAAAAATCTCGATTATGATATCGCCAAAACAATCGGACGACTCACATTACATATATGAACCAGATCAATGGTTAGTGTTTAATACTTACACTATCCTTCCACTATTGTAGATCGACGACTATGACTTAATCATGCATTGAGATGGATGGATGTCGTAATTTCTGGATTCTCATTGTGACGTAACTTGATGACATCACTTGTTGACATGGCACTGGTCGAGTGGCTACCACATGTCATTCAAATTCACGATATACACATGCCTGAAACGCCAATTTCAACTTGACACTTGTCACTTTATGACTGAGCCACATGTCCTTGTTGACATGCTCTGCTGACGTGGTCTATTATTGACATCACTCAAGATGACATGGACCTTGATACGTGTCTTCCTCCTTGACTTCGGAGCTTCGGATTTCAGAGTTTTGAAAAAATCTCGTTGTTGATTCTTCGAATCACGAATCCCTGAATTGTTGTTCTTATTCCATGTGACCGCTTTCTAGTGTGGGATAAATCCCATTACTTGAGACAACCAACATCATTAATTTTTTTATCGAACGTTTGTTGAAGCTTATCGCCTTTTATGTGCATTGTTCAACTTCTCAGCCTTTTTCCTGCACAATGGTCGACTGCATTCTGCAATTGGCTTCTTCCGTCTTTAGATCATAGGAACATTGTTGATCCTATCATGATCAACAATAAACAGACATTTCCTCTCTGTGCAATGTGTTATTCCTTCTGAGCTTTGATCATTCGAGTATTCGCTTCTCATGTTCGCTCTTTCGATCTCTTCACATTGTTGATATCTTCTGCTAACTGATATGCTTGTTGACATCAATGACAATCTCATCTGATATACTTCATCATTACAGATCATCACTTCGATTGTTGACATCAATGACAATATTTCCAACATTATGTTGTAAATATCATAAAGAATACATTTTACATGGAATTTAATCAACAACCCCCTATACTAATTTCAATCTTTTAATAAATATTATACCTCCTTACTTAATACAAAGAATATTATTTCCATCCTACTTTACAACAATGGAAACATAATTTAGAAGGACTACATATGCATGATAACTTTTCTATTTACAAATGATAAACATTAATGTTCCATTTTAATCTAATTTCCCTTAATGTAATCTTCCTGATACCTATCTAGGGAAGATATAGGTGGTATTCTCCATTTGACAATACTGGAAGGAGCCTCACAACTACTTGTCTCTGACACTATATCTGACTTTGTCTTTGGCATTGTCTATGACTATGAATCCAAGAACCCACTAGATCCAATTATAGGTCATCCAAGAAAACTTTATAATCTCTCATTTCTGACACCAAGCACCATTGTTGTGTCCCAAGTATCTTTCTCTGAATATACAAGTACATGTCCATGATGGAATGCAACTCCATATCCCTCATCTTCGACAGCTGATACTGAGAGAAAAATCACTTTCAATTATAGAAAAAACAACATATACTATATCCCCATAAATCCCCATGAATCAAGTTGGAATCTCACATATCCAACTCCCTTCACTGCATGTTTGGTGTTAGTCCCAGATCCCAAATAGTTGTCTGAGTTTATTTCTGTAAAGCTAAGAAATATTGGCATCATTCCTATTATGTGGAGAGATGATACATTGTCCAAAAACCATACCTTAATTTATTCATACACTATACTACTAAGACAAGTCATCAGAAATAATTCCTTCTTGAATTCTTCAACAATATTATCAACTTCATCTGAGGCTACTAACTATCTCCTTGTAAGTGATTTCACATCTTCCTAGTTCTATTTTGGATGAAGTTGTGGATGAAGTGTCAAATAATTTTCAATCCAATGACCATTCATACCACAATGAGTGAAAAAATTCTTGTTATTGTTCTCGAACTACAATCCTTTATTCTCATTCCCCCTATTCTTCTTTTGGAAATGACCTTTTCTTCTTTCCTCCTTGGATGAATTATTTTGCAAGGATTGTCTCTTCCAAAAAATTTCAATGCAATGGTTATTAAATCCACAGAAAACTCATAGATACATATAACATAAGTTTGGTGTTGTTGAATCATTATTCCCACAATTAAAGAAAACATTGGGATGATTACTAAACCTTTTAGGAATACCCTTTATTCTAGTCTTATCAGTGCAAAATGTTTGCATTCCTTCCTTGGAATGCTCACCCCTTCTTGGAGATGCTTCACATTTGATTCCTTTCTCAGGTCTGGAAGGTTGTTATGGTAGAACTAATGACTTGTGAAGTATCTAAACCTATTAATTTGAAGCTTCCCTTACTTCAGATATCTTAAAGTATTCTCCATATCCTTCTTTTCCATATCCCAATCTTACATAACAAGCTATTCTCTCAATCTGGATGGGATTAGTCATTCCTTGTCCATTGATGCCAAGAATTTTTCCATCATATCCCATATTAGTTAGTATATTAAATCCAGTATCATAATTATTCTCCTTAAATTCATTAAAAGAATCATTTTCACCTTGATGGGAAGAAAAAGAGCACGATGGATCATTTTTCATGGCATACCTCAGTTACTGCTTATAAACCTTTTGTAAAAAATAGCTTCTTTTGCATGGTATCCTTTTCCTCCACTTACTTAGCTTTATGGAATTATGCCAACATCTTGTCTTTTTCCTAAAACTCACATTCCAATTATTTAATAATGCCCCTGAGAAATGCTTCATGGAATACCAACTGGTATTGAAGCTATTGTTTCTCATCCTCGAGGTACTATATTTGCATTCTCAATTGAGAGTTCTCCTTCTAAATCTGCCAGTTCATGCCTTTATGAAACCTTAATTTCATTAGATCTTTACTCATGGTGGCCCTTTTGCAACAAAGATATTTTTTCTCTAAAGCAAGGATTCTTCAAGTGTGCCTTCACCTAGCTTGAGTTTTGGCCTCATAAGCATTCACTTGCAAATACACATCAAACCTAGATTTGATACTAACTTGATCCGAAAATCCTTAGATTTCAAATAAATTCTTAAGCTTAGATTAACATCAAACATGATTCAAAAATTATGATCATCTTGACTATTTACAAATAAACATGTGACTTATACATAAACTTCATTAACTGATAAATAACTTTCGGAAAGAAACATGTTGAAAAATGAGAGAAACATAAACAACAAGAACAAGGCACATTACACAATTTGATAATGGAGTTCATCGATCTTGGGCTATGTCTTTGGGTCCTCTTGCAAATGAGAGACCGCTCTATTAATGCTCAAATGCTTGATACAATGATGACTTACAATGGAAAATTTGAAGACTTCCTTCAATTATGCTACTCAAACCTAGAAACAAAGGTCACCACTGAATTCCTCTTAAAATTATGAGAATAATGAATATAAACTCAAATATGTTCTGAACAGGTTCCCAAAGACCCCCTTTAGCATACTTAATGAGACTATGGCTCTCATACATAGAAAATTGTACTAAGATTTTCATACGTAGTACTTTAGCATAGAACTGACATCACCATAATATTTTATTTGGATTATGTTTGGAACAAAATGAAAGAAAAGATATTACAATGAAATACTCATGAAAATTTCTACAAACAGAGAGATACAACAATACATGATTTCTATTAATGAAAGAATTGTACAGAGATTGTAAAAATATAGAATGCAAGACTCCCTATAATGGTGGAATCTTTATCTCTAAGAAGAGATGTGACGGCTACGCTCATTCGCAAGAAGATGATTACAATGAGGCTCTGAAGGCTTTTTTTATGATAAAAATGAATGCCAAAACCCTAGACATCCAAAAACCTAACCCTAGGATATGAAACTCCAAAAGTCATGTGGGCCCCATTGGGGTAAGTTATCACATTAACTTTCTGAGATCGTAACTTTTTCATACGATCTTTGTTTTAGGCACGTGATAGCTCGTTGGAAAGGTATTTTTGAGAAATACGCATTATGCTGTCAAACTCTAACTATGTCTATATTTTGACTATGGAAAGACAAGAAAACATTGTTTAGAGCCCCGAAACGGCCTTGGAAGTACATAAAGATGTACTCACATGAAAACTTCCAAAATAAGCCAGTTGGAATAGGTGGGTGGCCACCAACATCGACCTAGATGATGTGTAGGGATTCAGGACAACCCCGTAAGAGAAGAACCCACAATTACAAATAATTTTCCCCATTACAGAGAAACATGTTGAAATGAAAACTGTCAAGATGAGCCAGTTGGAATTTGGAACAGGTGGGTGGCCACCAATATCCACTTGGATAAATCCTCCCCCCTTAGGAAGCAATGGTATACATTGCATTGATAACTTGGGGAAGAGGGAAAAGTGTTTTCTGAATCTAAATCTTGGTGAGTTGTGTGGCTTGTTGGAGAAGTTGTGATGCTTGGCCTGTGGAAGGTTGTCATGAACTTTGTTCCACCAACCTATTTTCTCTGGGTTTGATGAGGAATTGTGTAGGAACCATTGTAGATGAAGGAACAATATCTTATTTTTCTTCTACAATATGCTTCTACTAAATAAAAGGTATTGAGGTTGTAGTGGTTATAGTGGTCTTCTATGCATCCTTTGAACAAACGATGAAGAGGATGAATTTTTCAGTATAGATTACCTTGTGACATTGTTTTGGTGGAATAGTAGTTGGAACTACCTCTGGTATCCGATAGACATGACCTCCCAGAGTAATAATTACACTACAGGATCTAGACTCACAAACAACAAGACATTTTGACATATATGGTTGGCCCAAAAAAACATCACAGACATCAAGAGGGGAAAAATCACACACTACCTCATCCTTGAAGGTTTGGATGCCATAGGATAGGTGACACTACTAGCTGACACATAGATCATGTCCCTGGTGAATCCACCCAATGGTGTATTATTGTGGGTGTGGTGTTGTTAACAACCCCAATTATTTGACGAACTCAGTTGAGATAAGGTTCTTCTGGTTATCATTATCAACAATGAAATGCAACGGGGTCCCCTTCACCCACATATGTGAATGAAAGAGGTGCTCCCCCTCTTCAAGATCTATAGGTTCTTCTGGTTGAATTGTTGTGGTCACAATAGTAGCAGTGGGGTATGCATCAATGATTTGTCTATTTTCAATATTTTCTAGATCGGATTTTGAATCAGGGTTCGACTCCATGTCTTTGACCTCATCCACCAATGAATATTTCAAGCGACATTGATCGGTGTTGTGCCAGGGGATTTTATGGAAGTCGCACCACTTCACAGTGTCATTCTTCGTCTTTCCTTTACCCTTCTTGTCCTATATCTTATACTAGTTGTTTAGAGGCTATTAGTTAGGGCCATCTTTTCGATGCTTTTGTTGTTGTGGATTTGCAGACCCGAATTACCATTTGTTATAATGCCTAAATATATGCTCGATTTTGACAACATATCGATAGGAAACTCTCAGTTATGAGATGTTTAGGAAATCCATTTTGGTTTGGATGTACCTATGCAAATCCCCATGGTATTTCAGAACCAGATGTCACTCAAAGTATTTGATACCCAGCTTGGTGTGTAAGGTATGAAAAGTATTTGTGAACTCAGACATTGTTTGGCTCTTCTCTTTCCATAATGTGGTCCATATCATATACTAGTCTTCATATTTATCAACAAGGTAGTATTGTTCCTTGAATGTATCCACAAAAAAATCCTAAGTGGGCTCGGCCCCATATATTCTAGATTCCTCTGTGGAACTTTGCTCCCAGTAAGTTTCCCACCATTGTTTGACATGGGGGAGAGCCTTGAGGGGTGTGAAGGTGATCTTTTCCCTGTCAGAAAAATTTTGAACAGAGAAATAACCTTCTAATAGATTTGACTATTTTTCTAAGGCATCCACATCTATCTGACCTTCAAATACGAGAATATCAAAGTTAACTTGTGCCTTGAAGGGAGAGGTTCCTCCAAAGTGGTCGCTTGATGAAGATGTGCTTGTTTCTATCGGTAGGCATTAAAGGATGTGGGAAAATCTCTCCATCATTTTGTCCCTTTGTCGCACGAGAGCTTTCTCAAGCAACAAGTTAATAAAATATTGTGCTCCACCATTTTTATTTTATGCCACCATTGAGGGTTTCTTGGGCATGCGAAAGTGATTTTCCTCAAGAGAGACAAGCTCAAGACCTAATTGGCTATACTCGGACCTTATCGGGGATATCCACTAAAAAATGATCAAGAGCAACATGCTATGATACAACTCATATGTATTTTATTCAGAATGAAATAAAGTAGAGATATTAAAATGAAATACTCGTGAAATTTTCCATAAACAAAGAGATACAACAATACATGATTTGTATTAATGAAACAATTGTATAGAGACTGAAAAAATACAGAGTGCAAGACTCACTAGAATGGTGGCAGTTTTCTCTCTGAGAAGAGATGTGACGGCTATGCTCATTCACAAGAAGATGATTACAATGAGGATATGAAGGAATTTTTTATGATAAACATGAATTACAAAACCCTAGACATCCAAAAACCTAACCCTAGGAGGTGAAACACCAAAATTCATGTGGGCCCCATTGGTGTAAGTTAGCACATTAACTTCCTGGGGTTGTAACTTTTGCATACAATCTCTATTTTAGACGCGTGATAGCTCGTTGGAAAGGTATTTTTTGGAACTATGCATTATTCTGTCAAAATCTGACTCTCTTTACAGTTTGACTATGGAAAGCCAAGAAAACACTTTTTAGAGCCCCAAAATGGCCATGGAAGTATAGAAAGATGTACTTACATGAAAACTTCTAAAATAAGCAAGTTGGAATAGGTGGGTAGCCACCAACATCCACCTGTATGTTGTGTAGTGCTTCAGGACAACCCCGTAAAGGAAGAACCCACAATTACAAAATATTTTCCCCATTACAGAGAAATATGTTGAATTGAAAACTGTCAAGATGAGCCAGTTGGAATTTGGAACAGGTGGGTGGCCACCAATATCCACCTGGATCAATATTCCTCTCAAAAAACTAAGAAAAATGAGTATAAACACTCTTTACTTCTCTCAAAAAAAAAAAAACAAGGCTCAAAGTCTCATGGCATGAATTCTTGGCATGCAAAACGATGAAAAATCCTTAGAACGAATTATAATGCACTGCTCTCCTCGGCACACCATTCTATGTCCAAATGAACTCACTTTGAGTTCTTGTCACGAACCAACCTATAGAAAAAAAGGTCGGGTGATTGGTTTTTATAGGGGAATTCTATGGGATGAACCCCACTCGACCCCTTATATGCTTAGATGGGAAATTGTTAAAAACTTAAATATAATTTTATTGGTGGGAATAACAAGGCCAAACATATGGTGCAATTGTTGGAGCATTTGTTTAAGTCATTGGGTAGTCGATTCGGAGGTCGCAGGGTCGACCCCAAACGACTAACCCATATTTGGAAACAAATATAACTATAACTTTAAATACAATAAATCCCAACAGAATTTACAACCATTATCATAGCCTGGTAGGTTAAACACTTAGTTGAAGTCATTGGTTCCTTACGAATAGGTTAGGGATTTGATTCCCTTCGACCCAAATAATTTTGATGCCCCTTAACCAATATTGGCCAATCAAAAGGTGGCATGTGTCACCTTATTTTTGGTCCACATAACCTCCATGGAACCTGTACAGTCACCTACCTATGTCAGCTACCACCTCACTACCATACCTACCACATCACTATCGTACCTACCACTTCAGCATCCAGCTAGCACCCTACAACCACATCATCTGTCCAGTCACCTACCACCTGTCTTCCACATTAGCCTCTCGTACTACCATGTGTCAGCCTCTCGTGATTCCACATGTCCATATATGATGCTTCCACATGATCTGATTGTACTGTCCATACTACCACATTTCATGTCCTTTTCCATTTTTCCCTATTTTTCCTGAACTTCAGAAGGTCATAACTTCCTTATATGACGTTCTTTTGAGGCCATTCAAATTTCATTGGAAATTTCTCGTCGATCTCTACACAATGAAGTTATTTTCATAAGCATTTGGAACTATCGATTTTTTAGTGTTCTGGATATTCCTAGATTAGAGAAATCCATAAGTTTTAATACACTACCACTCATTTCATCAACTTGGTTCTTCAATTTGAATAACATTTTTTAAAAGTATTCACTTTCTTTTGACATCATGTGTGAGTCCTCTGGAGGTTTACCAGGAACATAAATTTTTGTAGAACCCATTTCCATTAGAGAAAATAGTAAAAATCATCTTTTTTCTCTTTTTCACAATTTTTAAATCACCAAAAACAAATATTCCAAACAAAATTTATACCAATTGTAATTTATGTACCTTTAAAACCCTAATTGGGAGATTATCTTGTTGGTCGAACGTTGCCTTGATGTATCTCTGAAATTTAGGCCCTTCTGAGTCTAAAATTTCCAACTCTAGTAATTTGATGTTTCTTATCTTCAACACACAGGTTTAACCAAAATTTGATGTGCCAAGTGAAATTTATGATAACTTTACCAAAACTTGTTGATTTTTTTCCCTTTCCAAAGAGAGAATTTGTACAGAATGCCACATGTCCAATATTTCAGATATGTTTTGAAAACTTTACCTGATATGATGTGGTCTGTATTATTTCTAAATAAACTAGTGGAACTCAATTTGAAATTTTCTAGCTTCATATATGATAGTTATACAAAGAACACATGTATTAGACTAGTTTTAAGACTAGTCAAAAACCATAATTTCCACATCCTATATTTATGAAATTATAGCGTCTAAGAACCAAAACTTTACACCACATATAATTTTATATCTATCCTTAGTCTCCTAGAAACTCAATAGTTTGAAACTTCACCAAAAACTGTTACAGTGAAAATTCCAAGATGACTCATTTGAGACTAATTTAAGGATCAATAAAAAACCATAACTTCCACAAGTTATATCTTAGAAATAATAATGACACAAAACATGAAATTTTTACCAAAAGTACTTAAATATGCCTCCTAGAGATATTGAATTTTTTTTGGGGGAATGGGGTGGAACAAAACATGAAATAGAGGACACAGTATTTCATATAATCAAGAGGGACAATTTTTTTTTAAGATAAAGGTGGTGTCTAAAGACATTGTTACAACACTTAATCAGAGAACACCATGATTATAACATCACAATGCACATTGCACATGTTTATCCACATGATCTCCATGATGATAATGAACCTAGGGGTATATTTTTTGTAGTTTCAAGATATAACCAACTTCCATAGAATCTGAAAGATTGTATCCACATGTAACTATCAAATGTTAGAGTTGACTTCACCAAATACGCTCTATTGAGTTGGCTCAAGAAGGATGCTCAACCCAACCAGTTATGCATCCAACTCAAAGTTTATTGTTTGGTTGGGTGATCCACCGCACGAATATCTTCGACTATTGTTTGATTGTTCGAGTGAAAAGGACGTCGACTACTCAATCGATTGGTGTTGTGTGTTGGTATATCACCCAACTGAATATATCCAGATGTAGGTCGATCTATCCATCGACTGAAGCTAGGATATTTGTGATGAAACATCAATGCTTTATTTTCCAACAAAATTCATAATCTAATACTGTTAAGCCCTAAATAGTGGCACATTACCCCTTAATTGGGGCATATTACATTAGTAATTTCATTTTATTTATGTCATATTGGGTCGATTAGTTGTAATTGTACCTCTTAGTCTCCTATATATATCAAGGAGACCTTTTCATTTAGAATCATATTGTATTTGGAAATTTATGTGGTGTATAAGGAGGTTTCCCCCTCAAAGAGGATTATTATCTAAAATTCTCTCTTTTTCAAGGCATTGAGTACTTATTCTAAGGTTTTTCTATGTTATCTTGATATTTGATTCTTAACATTTGGTATCAGAGCTCAAAGTCTTGGGGTTTCGCTGCTACATTTGAGACACATTGGAATTGTCGTTATAAATTGTTTCTACGATGGTTCAGAAGGAAACCCTTGGAGGATATTGATTAGATGGATCAAGGTATGTTGGGTTAAAATTTCAGCTCCTAGGGCCTTATACTTTTATAGATGTGTCATGTGTAACATAGGGTTTTTGAATCATCTTGAATTTAGTCATCATGGAATTTTCAATATGAAATTTTTTCTATGACATTTCTGACCCTGAAATATAGAGGATATTCATATAAATTATCAGGGTATATATGATAAACATTTCATCTTCTAGGTCCTCCTAATTTTGTAGATACACCATGTGTAAGATAGGGTATCTGATTAGTCATATTAACTAGTCTCAAACATGTATTTCAGGTAAAATTGTGATATCTTCTTCAGTGAGTATCCAAATTAAGTGAGACCAGTTGCATTGGACATTGGATAGTCTGTAGTATTTTTGGTATAGGTTTCATAATCAAATATCCAACATTGTGATCTTGGCACTCTTTACAAGTACACTTTCCTGGAAGGAAAAACAATCAACAAGTTGTGGAGAAGTTGCCATAACTTCCACTTGGCACATCCAATTTTGATCAGACCAGTGGCATTACAGAGAAGAAATATTAGAGAACTACAAAAAATAAATCTTCATACCGAGAAAGGCTGAAATTTTGGAGATACAACAGAAGAAAGATAGTCTAGCATAACGACTAGAAATCAAGGTTTAAAAGTGATACTTGGCCAACATGCCACCAAAAAAGGGAACTTCTACACCAAATAAGTTTCCAAACAATCCTACTTGGACTCTTGATGAAGGTGAAGAAATGCATAGGGACGTAAAGGATTTACAAAATAAAATAGTAACAAAAGATGAACTATAAGGGATGATGGGTGATTTAAAAAGGGAGATAATGGAAGGATTGAAAATTTTCCTAATAGAGAGGACACCTGAAAGTGAAAATGTATCCCATGAAAATCATTATGAGGACACAAGGAAAATGAATCAAGCATGGAGAAACTACAAATTTGGGTCAAAGATCAACCACTTTCCTAAGATCAATATGAGGAAGCTTGATGGCAAGGACCCAATCACATGGATACTTCAAATGGAGCAATTATTTGATCTACATGATGTGACACATACACAAAAGGTACGAATTTATTATTTATATTTAGAACCTAATCAATTTGTGTGGTATCGATGCCTTTGTTTTCACAAATTACTTGTCACTTGGAAAATTTTCACAGAAGAAATGATAGCACACTATGAGGATACAAGAAGAAATACCTTCTTTACCCGATATATAAATCTCAAGCAAAAGGGTTCAGTTGCAGAGAACATTGAGAACTTCCAAAGATTGAATATAAAGATAACATATATTCCAGATGAGCACCTGATTGATGTATTCATAGGAACTTTAAAGGATAACATTCAACATGAATTTCTCCTTTGGGAACCCAAATCATTGGAGAATTCATTCAGGGTGGCAAGAAATGTTGAAATTAAAAATATGGCTATGGCTACTACAAGGACCGCTCCTAACATCTATCAAGAGAATAAAGTTCCTTCTTCTAAAACACTTCAACCTACAAGGTTGACACCTCAAAAGTTGGAGGAAAGAAAAGCAAAAGGTTTATGTTTTAATTGTGAAAACAAGTACATTAAGGGACATAAGTGTGGTGATAATAAATTATTCTACATAGATTGTGAAGAGGAAGAAGAACAAGAACCATATCAAGATGAAAACGTAGAAGTGATTTCTTCTGAAGAGTTGACTCCCATGATATCAGTAATGCATTGGTTGGAATTAGCACTCCTCAAACCCTCAATATTGAAGGATATATCAAAAATTAAAAGGTAATAGTCCCAATTGATTCTGGTAGTACTCATAATTCCATTCACTATAAATTAGCCAAAGATCTCAATTGCTTTGTATATCCAACGCCAAAGTTTCAAATAATGATTGAATATGGAGGAACTATCAATTGCTCAGGAAAATGCAATAAGATCAATCTTACTATGGGGTAATATGTAATGAATAGTCCAATTATTTCTATACCCAAGCGTGGTGTTGATGTCATACTAGGAATCCAATGGTTACAATCATTAGGAACATTGGCTTTTAATTTTCAAGAACTTTTCATGAAATTTTCATTGGAAGAAAAATAAATTGAGTTAAGGGGTATCACACGGAAAAATAGTAAGGTGATAATCTCTAATGGCATGAGGAAATTATTGAAAAAGGGGCATCATGGTGTAATTGCACAACTATGCTCATTATATGTTCAAACATCTAAGCCATCTTGATGCAGACCCCCAACCCTCAGGCCAAGATCCACTCAGGATATTCACTAAAACCACACCAAGGGTTAATTAAACCCTTTGATTAATCCACAAAGGACTTTGGGTTTTGGGATTTGCAGAGTCCTGATGTATTTCCATAGCTCTTGGAAAATGTTGAAATGTCAATTGCCAATGAAGGTTGACTCCTTCAATGCGCCGAACTCATGCCACGTGTTACCCACTAGTTTCGGTTTTCGGGACTTCGAGCGAACGGCCAACAGTCGTTCCTCTTCTCTTATGATTTCCTGAACTCTGAAATTACAGAATGCCAAAATGGGTTCAACGTCCCATGGAATGCAAGATTGATGGCCTTTTAGGAATTTCGTCGAAGCTTGACCCCTCCTTTAACTTTTGTCGCACGTACCCTCTGACCGAGACTTGGGACCCACCTTTTTGGCATTTCTCTCTTCATGATTTCGGGACTGGAGTTGACCATGAAAATATACCTCTTGAGTCTTGAAACTCGATTGGTTCCCAACGCAATTGTCCCTTGCCTTTTTCAAGAATTTTTCCTTTCCCTCTTCAAGGTTTCACGAACCAGGAGTTTGAAACTCTCGATTCCAAAACCAAATCCTCCTCTACTTCCCGAACTCTAGAAAGCTGAAATGCCAAAATTTCACACAAAAGGCATGTTGCGTTTCGTGACTTCAGGATTTTCAATGCAGAGGGTCTCGGTTCCTTGTCATCGAAATTTCCAGAATGCCGAACTCTGAAATACTGAAATTACAAAATTCCACACCTGATGATCCCTTTCACGAACCGGGAACTTGAGTGATCAAGGACTTTGGCCTGCACTCCAAACTTGCGAATATCGAATTCCTGAAATGATCTAATGGCTCAAACAAACCCCGATCAACAGTCCACGTTGATTCTTGATGTCAAGGTGGCAGATTGATCCAATCTCCTAACCAACTTATGGCTCCTCTAGATCCTACGGTCCATGCGACTTCGCGAGTTCTCCACGGAGAATTCTGACCATTGAATGCACTCCTCAATGACTTATGTCCAAACGATTTGGTGTTCTCCCTCCAGAAATTAACTTCTATGAGACAATTTTGATCTTCATCTCCCTCTGAGCACTTCAAAGGTGTTATCCCTCCTATGCTTTCACTTGTAAACACATACTTCCAAAATAATCCCTACTCGCACTCCTTGCGGGAAACCTTCAAATAACCACTAGTTATTTGAGTCTCTGACCCTGTGCACTCCTTGCAACAATGGTCCTTCAACCTTCCTTCTAGATATATAAAATCCAAGGCTTCAATTGGCCTGCGCACACCTTGCACGGCTCTATGCTTCACCTGCACTTCAGTTGGTATGAGAACAATGATATCTCTCATGATCATTCTGAGATAAAACTCAGACCCTCGTCAATGCACACCTTGCGAACGTTCACTACACTCCTTGCAGGAATTCTCAGGAAGAGAAACAATTGAAACTCATTCTTCTCCTCTCTCGGACTTCATTCATTCAACATGAAATCATACACATAACACAACATTGAAACAAATGCATAACAGAGAAACAAAGAAACTGTAAACATACCATTCAACAAATGTAAATAGTAAGCATCATAACACCATGAAAGTTGAGTCAAAGCTTCATATATTAACTCAAGTGCTCCTATACATGGGTTCTTCTCTACAGCTCTTTGCTTCAGCTCTACAACTTATGAATTATGAATGATCATCAAAAGTTACAATAATACAACAGTGAGGGTGTCTATATCTGTTTTCCCTCCTACACTTCTAAACTGTCTAATGTAATATTCATATCTACCTACTTTACATTAACAGACTTAAATGCCTATTACATCCAACAGATGCGAGTAATTTCTCCAGATCTTTTCATATCCCCAAGACATAAATGCAAGTACACTTCTCCTGGCTATTACATTAATGCTTCAGATTTAAAAATTCAAAACAATTTCATAAAAATGTGCTCCTTTTTTCCATCTGCACGTCCAGTTGTTCCTTTGGCTAGGCGTGTACTTTGGGCTTTGTACGATGCTCGCTTGGCTGGATTCTTACGATGCTCTTGCATCATACTTCCTTGCTTGAAAATTTTCATGAACTCATGTTCATGAGCTCTTGCACGATCTGTCCATGCCTATGAATTTTTGCTTCATTCTCCCAACTGACATCTTCAACCGGATGTCCCTTCCATTTGACCAAGTATTCAAAATACTCTTTTCTCCTGGTCTTTTGCTAACCCTTTTGTCAATTATGCTTTCCATCTATGGCTTTTCAGCTACAGGCATTTGTTTTTTCCATTGAACCTCTTTTTGTTCCTCCTATGCTCCTTCTTCTTCAGCTTTGTAAGGGTACAAATCCGCAACATTGAATATCCGTGAGATCCCAACCCCATCGGGTAATTCAATCTCATATGCGTTTTCCCCAAATTTCCTTATGACCTTGCACGGTCCAATATTTTTCATCTTCATCTTATTATACGTTCCCCTTGGGAACCTCTCCTTCCTTAGATGCACAAGAATCAAATCACCAACTTCAAATTGAAGTTCTCACCTGTGTTGATCTTCTCTCCGCTTGTACCCTTAACTTGAACTTTGCAATCACTCCTTAACTCAGCTGTGAAGCTCCCTCATTCCTTCTGCAAATTCTTCTGCACTAGCACTCCTGAATTCATTTTGTTCTGAATCTTTCAATTTAGAAACTTCCCTTGGATGCATTCCATATACAATCTAGAATGGACTCTACCCTGTACTTCTATTGAGTGAATCATTGTAAGCGAATTCCGCCTGTGGCAAAATGTGATCCCATTGACTGTGGTGTTCAGTCACTAAGCTTCTTAACAAATATCCCAAGTTCTTGTTCATGACTTTTGTCTACCCATCCATCTAAGGATGATATGCTAAGCTAAAAGACAAACTTGTCCCCAACTTCTTCCATAAGGTCCTCCAGAAATTCCCTATGAACTTGGTATCTCGATCAGACATGATACTCTTTGGCAAGCCGTGAAGTCTGACAACTTCCTTGAAAAACAGGTTCGCAATATGATTTGCGTCACTGGTTTTCTGACATGGTATGAAATGTTCCATTTTTTAAAATCTGTTGACTACCACAAAGATTGAATCATATCCTCTCTATGTCCTTGGCATTCCTAATATGAAATCCATGCTCACTGCGTCCCATAGCCTTTCAGGTATGGGTAATGGTTGGTATAACCCCGTGTTCTGCCTTTTTCCCTTCGTGTGCTGACAAATTCTGCATTTGTCCACAAATTTATTCACATTTGTTCTCATCCCTAGCCAATAATATGAGCCATTCAACTTTGAGAATGTCTTGTCATGACCAAAATGTCCGGCCAATCCTCCATTGTGCTTTTCCTTCAGCAAATTCTCCCTCATGGAGCATTTCGGAATACATAGTTGATTTCCCCTGAACAATAATCCATCCTAGATCATGTATTCAATCCATTGGCTTCTGTCCCTGAGAATTGGATTCTCAGATGCCTCATATGCCTCTTTAAAATCTAGGTCATCCCTGTACATTTCTTTGAGGTTATTAAAACCCAAAGTCTTGACTCTAAATTCCTGCATAAGCAAACATTTCCTGCTCAAAGTATCAAGAACTTTGTTAGCAGTTCCAGAAATATGCTTAATCACAAAAGTAAAATTTTGCATGTAGTCAACCCATTTAGCATGTTTTTGGTTGAATTTCCCTTGTCGAGTCATGAATTGCAAAGAGTGATTATCATTGTACAAAACAAACTCCTTGGGAACCAAATAATGTCTCCATTTCTTCAGTGCTTGTATGACTGCATAGAATTATTTATCATATGTGGAGTATTTAATCTTCGCTTCATTTAGTTTTTCGCTAAAGTATGCGATTAGCCTGTCATCTTGGCTTAAGACCTCTCCAATTGCAAATCCACTCGCGTCACACCTGACCTGGAATGTCCTGTTGAAACCTGGAAAAACTAGAATTGGTTGCTCAGTGATCTTCTTCTTCATCAAATTGAAGCTCTTCTCTGCTTCCTTCGTCCAGTGAAAAGGTTTATGTCTTTTCTTCACCGTATCCATCATCAGTGTGCTAATTCCACTAAAGTTTTGGATGAATTTCCTGTAGAAGCTAGCCAAACCATGGAAGCTTCAAACTTCAAACACGCTCTTCAACGATGGCCAATTCTTAATCACCTTTATCTTTTCTGAATCCATTTTCAGTTCATTTGCAGAGATAACAAAACCCAAATAAATGAGTTATGTCCTCATAAATGACAATTTCTTCATATTAATCAGCAATTTCTTCTGTTGTAATCTCCTCATTACTGCAACTAAATGCTTTAAGTGTTCTGCTTCTGTCATGTTGAAAATTAATATATCATCAAGATATACAATGACGAATTTCCCAATGAAATCCTTCAGGACTTCGTTCATCAACCTCATGAAAGTATTGGGTGCATGCATTAATCCAAATGGCATGACAAGCCACTCATACAACCCCTCATTCGTCTTGAATGTTATCTTCCATTCATCACCTTCTCTCATTCGAATTTGATGATACCCTCTTTTCAAATCAATCTTTGAAAAAAACTTTGCTCCACTCAAGCAATCCATCAAGTCGTCCATCCTTGGTAATGGAAATCTATATCTGATGGTAATCTTATTGATCACCCTTGAGTTTGTGCACATTCTCCAGCCTTCATCTTTCTTTGGGCTGAGCACTGTCGGAACAGTGCATGGACTCAAGCTTTCTCGAATCAATCCTTTGTCCATTAAGTTTTGGACCTACCTCTTAACTTCTTCATTTTCCTGCGGTGTCAACTGATATGTTGCTTTTTTTGGAAAACCGGCTCCAGCTATAAGGTCGATATGATGACTTATACTCCTAATAGGTGGCAACAAACAAGGTAGTTCGTCCGCTACTATATCAGCAAAATCTCCCAGCAACTCTTGGATTTCTTCTGGTAAATCATTTATCCTTGTACTGGTCAAAACAATTATGGGATTCCTAACCACAATAAATTGTTTTTCTTCCTTCTTCTTAACCTTGTCAAGAAGTTCCTTCCCACTCATGATAAGTAAAGTGTTGTTCATTTCTGTTTTCACCTCTTTATCCTTAATTGGCAGCAACATGTGAGTCCTACCATTTTTCTCCAAGGTGTACGTGTTCTTCCTCCCATCATGAACTACGTTTCTGTCATATTTCCATGGTCTACCCAACAATAAATGACAAACATCCATGGGAATGACATCACATAATATTTCATATTTATATCCCCCTATTTTAAATTCAACTAAACATTGTTTAGTGACATTTACCTGATGTCCTTTTATAGCCACGAAACTATGTATGGGCTTGGATGTACAATAGTCTCTAGCTCCAGCTTTTCTACCATTTCTGTAGATACAATATTGTCTGTGCTACCGCTGTCCACTATGACCTTGCATACCCTGTCTTTGGTTTTGCAAGCATTCCTAAACAGACTGTTTCTTTGGGACAAGTTCTCTAGTTCCTTCTCCGACTTCAAGAGAACTTTTCTCATCATCAAAGATCTTCTGCCCTTAGCGTCTTCTGCCTCAACATTCCATCCTTGAGCTTCGGCAATGTGATTTTCACCACGATCTTTCTTCTTATCTAGACACTCATAGGATTTATGTCCGATTTTTCCACAGACGAAGCATTTCACTTCACCTCCTCTACCTCTTCCGCTTCCTCTAGCTCAAGGAAAAGTATTCCTATCAGCATACTGCCTTCCTTGTGAGCTTCTTCCTCTCTCAGGTTGAGTTTGAGGTTTCTTTACCTCTTCTTTAGGTCTCTGAATCCTGTCTTGGGCAATTGTTTTGCCTCTGGATTGACTTCTACCTCGGCCTCTTTGACATTGCTTCCGGCTCAACTTCTCTTCAGTTTTCAAAGCTATCTGATAAGCATCTTCCACATTTCGAATGGTCATCATGCCCATCTCATCTTGAATGTCATATCGTAGACCATTCATGTACCTGGAAACTTTGTCATCATCGCTTTCCCGATGACCTACTCTGATGTTTATCTTGTATAATTCTTTAGTGTATTCTTTCAGTGACATCAGCTTCTGTATCAAATTTTGCATCCTCCGAAACAGAGTGATTTGATAATCCTTGGGTATAAATTTGGCTTTCATTTTTGCAACCATTCTATCCCAGCTTTTGATTTTCTACTTTCCCTTGCAGCGTATGTCAGCCTACAATTCATCCCACCACAGTGTTGCATGCCCTTTAAGTCTAGTAATGACATGTTTGACTTTCTTATCTTCCTCGACATCCTCATAGTCGAAGTATTTGTCTATAGCTCTAATCCAGTCTAAAAGTTCTTCAACATCTAAGTTTCCCTCATACATGGGAATCTCCATTTTTTCTCTAGCACCTATCCTTGCAACAACCCTGAATAGGCGTTCGTCTGTAGCATATTTGACTACTACTTCTTCGTTTCCAGCTTCATTTTAACTTTCAGCCTCACTGATATCCCCAATGTTGACTGTGCGCCTCTGTGTTGTCTCCATAGCATCAAGTCTGACACGTAACTCACGTATTTCTCTTTCCACTGCTGGATCAAGCATTGGCCTATCTCTTCTTCTCGGTGGCATGGATGAAAAAAAAAATCTCTTTTCTCTCTGCTACAGAAAGCAAAGAATTTGTTCTGGGCTCTGATACCACTTTGATGGTGTGTATCAGAGTGTTGTTTTATTTTCCTTCTTCTTTCTTCTGCCTACAGTATACAGATGAAATCAGGCTCTGATACCACTTTGGTACAGACCCCCGACCCTCGGGCCGAGATCCACTCAGGATCTTCACTAAAACCACACCAAGGGTTAATTAAACCCTTTGATTAACCTACAAAGGACTTCGGGTTTTGGGAGTTGCAGAGTTTCGATGTATTTCCATAGGTCTTGGAAAATTCCAAAATGCCAATTGCCAGTGAAGGTTGACTCCTTCAATGCATCGAACACATGCCACTTGTTACCCACTAGTTTCGGCTTTTGGGACTTCGAGCGAACAACCAATAGTCATTCCTCTTCCCTTATGATTTCCCGAACTCTGAAATTCTGGAATGTCAAAATGGGTTCAACGTCCCATGGAATGTGAGATTGATGGCCTTTCGAGAATTTCGCCGAAGCTTGACCCCTCCTTTAACTTCCGTCGTACGTACCCTCTGATCGACACTTGGGACCCACCTTTTCGGTGTTTCTCTCTTCGCGATTTCGGGAGTGGAATTGATCATGCAACTATACCTCTTAAGTCCCAAACCCCTGAAACTCGATTGGTGCCCAACGCAATTGTCCCTCGAATTTTCAGGAATTTTTCCTTTCCCTCTTCAAGATTTCGCGAACCGGGATTTTGAAACTCTCGATTCCAAAACCACAGCCTCCTCTACTTCCCAAACTTCGAAAAGCCAAAATGCCAAAATTTCACGCCAAAATCACATCGCGTTTCATGACTTTGGGATTTTCAATGAAGATGGTCTTGGTTCCTTGTCATCGGAATTTCTGGAATTCTGAACTCCGAAATACCGAAATTCTAAAATTCCACACCTAATGATCCCTTTCGCGAATCGGGAACTTGAGTGATCAAGGACTTTGGTCTGCACTCCAAACTTGCGAATCTTGAATTCCCAAAATGATCTGAGGGCTCAAAGAGACCCCGATCAATAGTCCACGTTGATTCTTGATGTCAGGGTAGCAGATTTATCCAATCTCCTAACCACCTTATGGCTCCTTTAGATCCTACAGTCCACGTGACTTCGCAAGTTCTCCACAGAGAATTCTGACCACTGGATGCACTCCTCGATGACTTATGTCCAAACGATTTGGTGTTCTCCCTCCAGAACTTAACTTCTATGAGATGATTTTGATCTTCGTCTCCCTCTGAGCACTTCAAAAGTGTTATCCCTCCTGAGCTTTCACTTGTAAACTCATACTTCCAAAAGAATCCCTGCTCGCACTCCTTGCGGAAAACCTTCAAATAACCACTGGTTATTTGAGTCTCTGACCCTGTGCACTCCTTGCTACAGTGGTCCTTCAACCTTCCTTCTAGATTTATAAAATTCAAGGCTTCAATTGGCCTTCACACATCTTGCATGGCTCTGTGCTTCACCTACACTTTAGCTAGTATGAGAACAATGGTATCTCTCCTGAGCTTTCTGAGATAAAACTCAGACCCTCGTCAACGCACACCTTGCGGACGTTCAGTGCACTCCTTGCAGGAATTCTCAGGAAGAGAAAAAAATGAAACTCATTCTTATCCTCTCTCAGACTTCATTCATTCAACATGAAATCATACACATAACACAACATTGAAACAAATGCATAACAGAGAAACAAAGCAACAGTAAACATACCATTCAACAAATGTAAACAGTAAGCATCGTAACACCATGAAAGTTGAGTCAAAGCTTCATATATTAACTCAAGTTCTCTTGTACATGGGTTCTTCTCTACGGCTCTCTGCTTCAGCTCTACAACTTATGAATTTTGAATGATCATCAAAAGTTACAATAATACAAGAGTGAGGGTGTCTATATCCTTTTTCCCTCCTATGCTTCTAAATTGTCTAATCTAATATTCATATCTACCTACTTTACATTAGCAGTCTTAAATGCCTATTACATCAGACAAATGAGAGTAATTTCTCCAAATCTATTCATATCCCTAAGACATAAATGCAAGTACACTTCTCCTGGCTATTACATTAATGCTTCAGATTTCAAAATTCAAAATGTTTTCATAAAAACGTGCTCCTTTTTTCCATCCGTGCATCCAGCTGTTCCTTTGGCTAGGCATGTACTTTGGGCTTTGTACGATGCTCACTTGGCTGGCTGCTTATGATGCTCCTGCATCACATCTATTCCCCTAGATATCCAAGGGATCATTAATAAACATTCTAGAGTATTTGAAGATATTCCCAAAGGTCTTCCACCCACTCAAAATCATGATCATGTTATTCACCTAATTCTTGGGAGTGTTCCTCCTAAAATCAGGCCTTACAGATACCATTATGCCCAGAAGAGTGAAATTGAGCATATGGATGAAGAAATGTTAGAGGTTGGCATTACTAGACCTAGCCAAAGTTCTTACTATGCATCGATGGTAATGGTACTCAAGAAATTGTTAGATAAACAGGACCGCGGAGCAATAAAATAAAACAAATGCAGAAACAAAACACAGAAGACACACAATACAAGAGAGACAATGATTTACGTGGTTCACCCAGTGTGGGCTACGTCCACCAGAGAAATTGCCAGATCCTTCCTTTATTATTATCCAACAAATGAAGGGATACAACCTACAGCAAAAACCATTGTAACTTCCTCTTCTTTCTCTCACAGTCTCCTCTCTCAGAATACAATATTCACCATCA
>JZKD02S2435324.1:296939-320577 GCA_000966675.3 Picea glauca
AAAGAAATGGAACAGCAAGTGACTCAGATAAAACAAAACCTGAAGGTCGCTCAGAACCGACAGAAAAGTTACACCGACCAAAAGAGAACTCCAAGAGAGTTCAAGATGGGAGACCCTGTATATCTCAGAGTTAGGCCCAGGAAGAGTTCCCTGAAAATGGGAGCTTGTGCCAAGATGGCACCTTGGTATTGTGGAACCTTTGAAGTTCTAGATAGACTGGGAACTATCGCCTATAGGCTATCACTTCCTCTCACAGTAAAAGCACATAATGTTTTCCATGTTTCATTATTGAAGAAATATATACATGATTCTAATCATATAATTGACTGGTCTGTGATCCAGGTGGAACCGAAGGGAGAATTCCTACCAGAACCTCAATGCATATTGGACAGAAAGGAAACTCTACTCAGGAACCGAACCATTGCACAGGTCAAGGTGCAATGGAAACATTTTGACCTAGATGAGGCTACATGGGAAATGGAGGATGCCATGAAACAGGCATATCCGATTCTGTTTACCTCTATACATACATGTCATATTGATAGATAGAACATCGAGAATGATTTTCCTTTAAGGGGGAGGGAATTGTAACACCTTGTTTCCCCCCGTCTGTGAAAATAACTATACTGGCCAAGAACTATGGCAGACTCAAAGATGTGAATGTGTGATTTTGAATGGATCTTAGTATAAAAGGTCGATGAATGTAAATAATGTTATGAATATATGTTGCAGGACTTTTGGGAGGGGGATGTGCTGAAAAGAGACCACGATGGTTGATGAAAGGTGGTGGAAGGCACCTGTAATGGTGGTGTTAACTTCCACCGAAACCAATGTCGTATTTGGTCTTCACTGGCCCGAAGATCAAGAGCAGCTTGTTGGCCCCGAAATGAATTACTCGCTAGGTTGGTAGGTGAAGAGGCTCCTCATGATTTAATGAGGGATGGGGGTGAACCACCCATCCGTGGAAGCCTCAGACCTGACCACCGCGGGGAAGTTCATGCCACACGCAACCTCGCCAGAAAAAGAAAAGGCAGGAAAGAGGTGTGAGAGGGGACAATCGCGACAGAGATCGTAAGAGGGGAGAAATCGGAAGGACTCTGGAAAAATATACAGGGTAATCGATGAATAGAGAAGAAGGGGAGTAACCTTCGTTCTTGACTAGGAACAAAGACTCACTCTTATAGCATTGTGGTCTAAGCTCGGGGGTGGCTAGTGGTAAATCCATTCGGAATCGTTGAGCCTAAGGTTGGGTGGAAACAAGCACCCCTCTCAGCAATTGCATCACACCTGGTGTTTTTCTGATAAGTGTTATACCTTGTATCTTGAATTTAAATATTCTGACATGTATGCTCATGGTTTGTGACATTATGAATGATTTCAGTATAAGACTGTATGTATGGTGTTTTGATAAGAAATGGTAGTTGCATGCTTATATTGGAAAGACCACATAGGACTTACGTATATATGTGTGTGTGTGTGTGTGTGTGTGTGTGTGTGTGTGTGTGTGTGTGTATTTTGAATGGATTCAGTATTCAAGTCTGTTCTCGGGGAATTTATTCCCTTATTTGTCTCAAGTAATGCCCTGGATAGATCTTCCCACAGAGACGCCCCTTTTTAAAAGTTTACCCAAGAATCTGTCAGAGGATTTTATGGCATAAGTTTGAAAATCCCTACACAAGAGAGAATGGTCCTCTTATATTTAGGACATTTCGGCGTTTCGGAACCCGAGGTACTTAAGTAGGAGTTTCCTTGTACTTGCAAGTCCCGAAACCTCAACTTGCGAAATCTCGAAATGCTAGTGTGTGGGTAAGTTATGAGTTTTCAGAGTTTTGGCACCTAGGGTACCTAAGTGCGAGTTCTCCTGTACTCGCAAGACATGAAACCCCGATTCACAAAATCCTAAAATGATGGCATGTGGATGAGTTAGGACATTTCGGTGTTTCGGCATCCGAAATACCCAAGGGAGTATTCCCTTGTACTCGCAAGTCCCGAAACCTCTACTTGCGAAATCCTAAAATGATAATAGTATGTAGAAGTTATAAGATCTCGGAGTTTTGGTACCCGGGATACCTAGAGGTGAGTTCCTTGTAATCACAAGTCTTGAATCCCTGACCTGCGAAATCTTGATGGGTGAAATCCCGAAATAGATGTGCAGGTTAAGAGTTGGTACTTCGGAGTTTCGGCTCCCGGAAGATATAGATGCAAGATCTCCTGTCTTCGCACCTCGCGAATCTCCAATTCACGAAACCCCGAATTGGACCAGCATGGGTAAGTATTGGTGTTCGGCATTTCGAGAACTGCGACGTTCGAGGAAAATTTCCCTTGTACCCACTAGTTGCGAAATCCCGAACTACGGAACCCCAAATTTGGTCGAGTGTATGATGAGCAGGTGTATCGGCTTTTCGACATTCGAGTAGTCAAGGAGTGTGAATCTTTGACCTCTTGTATCACGAGGTTCCGATATACAAAACCCCGACTCACGGAATCTCGAATTGGCATAGCGTGACTTGGTTCGACATTTCGAGATTTCGGTACCCGAAAAACCCAAGGGTAAGTTTCCCTTGTACTCGCAAGTCCTGAAATCCCGACTTGCGAAACCCTGAAAGGATAGAGTGTGGAGAAGTTATTATACTTCGGTATTTCGGCACCCGGGGTACCTAAGTGTGGGCCCCATGAATTCACCAGTCTCAAAACCCCAATTAGAAAAATCCCAATGGAGGAAACCCCGAAATAGTGGAGCATGTTTAGATTTTTGATGACTCAGAGTTTTCGGCTTCCGGGAAACCTAGGGGCGAGACCCCTTGTTTTCACATAACGCGAAATCCCGAAAGGAGGAATGCCGAAATGGCTTAGCACGGATAATATTTGGTATTTTTGTATTTCGGTACCCGAGATACCTATTGGCAAGTTCTCTTGTACTCGCTAGTACTAAAAACCCAAAGTGCAAAACCATGAAATAATAATAGTGCGGACGAGATATGGTGTTTCGATGTTTCGGCACCCATGACACCTAATGATAAGTTCTCCTGTCGTCGCATATCCCGAAATTCTGGTATGGGAAATCCCGAAGGGTAGAGTACCAGGGCTTAATCCGAGTTGCTGTGAATCTCGATAAGTGGTTAAACCCATTTCAAGTTTTGTCCCTTTGAAAGACAAGAGAGAAAATGAAATACATGTATCGCGATTTCCCGAATCGCGAAAGCCGACGAGCACCTCTCCGATAAGGCCTGTGGTCCTAGCCGTCAATCACATGAGTATGGATAAGGGATGGTAGGGTCTGTATCAGGCCCCATAGGGATTCGAGGAATTTCATTCCTCAGATGAGAGAAGGAAAAGCCAAAACTTTTCTAGCCCTGTGGTGGGTGTCTTACAAGGGCTCTCCATAGCTCCACCATCCATATCCCATTTCAGGAGGGGTTGGTATTCCAACCCTTGAGTCCCATTGATGTTGCACTACCTCTTGCCACCATACAAGAAGAATCTTCCCATGTTCAGTCTGAGGCCAACAAAGACACCAGATTCATTAAGAAAATTCAACACATCCACCAACAGGTCCATGACATTTTGCAGAAATCCAATGCTAATTACAAGTAGTGCCATGATCAAAACAGGGTACCACACCAGTTTCAGGTGGGATACAAGGTCTAGTTACATTTGCAGAAAGAGCGCCTTACAGGGCCCCATTGGAAGCTTCACCCACTTCTCTACGAGCCTTACACTATCACCAAGGCTATGGGTAGAAATGATTTTGAGCTCAACACTCCACCCTTCCTTGGCTTGCACCCAGTGTTCAATGTGGACCTCCTTCAACCATATTTTCCACCATTATTGGACACTTTAGAGATCCCAGAATAGTTTACACCAACATAGCTCAACAATGAATGCATGGAACAAGAATCCAGTGATCAAATAGTGGACACACAGGTCAAGGGCACTCGTCAGCACAGGATCCAATTTTATCGTGTTGTCAAGGTAGGGAAACTCCTACACCAAGGAAAGTAGCTCACCCGAGGCCAAATTCAATAGACATTTTCTCACCTGATGGGGGATCTCAATGCAATGGACACCATTTCTTCCTAAGGGGGGAGGAATGATCCAGGTGGATATTGGTGGCCACCCACCTATTCCAACTAGATTCTCTTGTCAGTTATTAGTTCAACACATTATTTTGTAATGATTTTTAATTGTGGGTTATACACTTTCGGGGTTGTCTGGAGCCCTATATTGGTGGCATCCCACCTAATCCAAATGGATTAGTTTGGAATTTTTCATGTCAATACATCTTTCTGTATTTCTAGGTCCATTTTGGGGCCCTAAACAATGTTTTTTTTTCTTGCCACAATTAAACTGTAGATAGAGTCAAATTTTGATGGAATAGTGTGTAGTTTTCTAAAATAACTTTCCAACGGGCTATCATGCACCTAAAACGAAGGTCATATGCAAAATTTATGACCCCGTGAATTTGAGGTACCAACTTACCCATTGAGGCCCACATAACTTTTGGTGTTTCGTCTCCTAGGGTTAGGTTTTTTTATGTATATGGTTTTGGAATTCACGAGTAATGTCAAAAAGGCCTCTGGAGACTCAGTGTGATCATTCTGCTCAAATGGATGCACATAGAAACTACATCTCTTCTCAGAGATAGATACCACCATTAGAGCAAGTTGTTTTCAGTTTTGCAGTTTTACAGTTTCAACTTGTTTTATTTATTCAATAGAAGTTATTGTTTACTGGATATCTTTTGTTTTTCTCCATATCTCTATTTTATTGTATTCATTATGTTATTCCTTTCATTCCGCTCATAAATATGGATCACAAAACTAGTTACATGAACTTCTTGGGGGAAAATCCATGTGGTTCTTCATTTTCCATGTAAATATATAACCCCTCATGTAGGTTGTTTACATGGTTCTTCATTTTCCATGTAAATATATAAATCCCTCATGTAGGTGGTTTGGGGGTTCTTCTTCATTCATTCATTGTTTCTCTTCATTTGGTTCATCATTCATTATTTATTCCTTATTCATTATTGTTCTTGGTTTGTATATGGCGACGAATTATTGAGGAAAGGAGCCATTGTTTTGTTGGTTGTAGTAATTACTAGTGTATTCTAGACATGAATTGGTGCTTGTATGCTTGAGATTCATTGGCATGTGCTAAACCTTTTTCACAAATGCAAATATTGAGAGTCCCAACATGGATATTATTGACGAGATGCATTGGATCCCTAGAAAGAAGTGGATAGCCCAAGGGACTATGTGGTAGTGAAGGGTGATCATTGTCTTTGGGTGGTACATGCTGGAGAGAAGAGATATGGTGTACTTTGGATTTTTGTGTGTTGAGAAACTGGTGAGAGCTTGAGTGTTGATTGGTTTGGGAAGTTGAGTGTCACTCTGGAACCTGTCCTTTTGGATTCATATCCTTGGCTTGGGGGTGACCTTTTGTTGAGACTTTGAACAAAAGTGTATAAGGTTGGGTGGAATGTCCTTGGTCTGCAACTAGTTGGTGATTGGTTTATTTAAAGATAAGTGTTATCTATCATGTGTTTCTCCACTTATATATTTATTTCCGCTATGTATTAATTATTATCTCTAAGATATGTATTTTGAATGTGCTTCCTTGTTGGTTATTTCTATGCATGGCATGATTAAGAATTCTTTTTAAGTATAGCTTGAATATTGATTTTTGCATGTGCAGTTAATGCATTTCTTTCATGCTTCTTTATTAATTAATTGTTATCAAAATTCAAAATAAGTTCTTGAAGTGTGATTTGAAGTAGCATCGACATCCTGTTGGTGGTTGGGTATGTCGTAGATTGGTATCAGAGTGTCAATTTCAAACAATGGACTTGTATGGGATATAACTTGTGTGAATTTGGACGATTCGCTATTATAGAATTCGGTCTAAGTGAATTTGGGGGGAAATGGAAAAATCAGATTGAAATCCCCAAATTCATGAGCATATTTGAGTTGTAGATAACTCATAATTTCCTAAGGGGTTTAATGACATCAATCGGCTGGATTGCAGAGTTAGATTTGACCTACAAGGTCAAAATTTGAGTTTTAATGGCCACTGTACCGCTGAGAAGAGTTTAGTGAATTGATGGTCGAGATCACATTTTATCTTGAGATCAACGGCCCAAATTCACCCTTGATAAATTAAAAATTTATAAGGTATCAAAGTTTAGCAAGGTTACCAGATCAACTATCGAGATTCATTTCAGAGGTTTGAAGAATGAGGAAGATCGATGGTCCATATTCATTTTTGGTCGTTTTAGAAGTCAGAGCAAATTAATGGCCAAGATAATTTTGGAGTAAGATATCAACGACCCAAATTCACTTGGGATTTGATTGAAATTTCTAAGTGTTGAAATTCACCAAAGGAATTTTTCGATGGTTGATGGTCGGATCGGTGAATTTGGTGAAGATTTGATACAACCAAAGGATACATCCTATCTTTGATGGTCGATGGTAGAGTATAAATAGGTTTTGGTGAAGGTGTTAATGTGTCCAAAGGAAATCTTTGATCATCGATGGTCGATGGTCTGGGTTCGATAGATTTAGTGTGAAGTTCAAATTCTTCCAAGAGAAAATGTTGATGGTCGATGAAGGAAAGAGGAGGAGGATTTGTCATGCCATGTCAACATACATGTGTCATGCCACATTAACATCCATGTTTCATGCCATATTAACATCCATGTGTCATTCCACATCATCCAAGTTGATGCCTCAATATGATGTTGCATGTCATGTCATCATCTAGTGTCATGCCACAATAGCATAGTTGCCACATCGGGCAAGAGATGGCCAAAAACTGATGGTCGAGGTTCCGTGAAATTGTGACTAAGATATTTTTCAAAGGAATTCACCAATGTTTGATAACCAATGATCGGGGATAAATGAAATTCATGGAAAACTTTTGGTTTGCGAAGAAAAACGGTCAATGGTCGATGATCGGGCATCAAGGAGATCGATGGGAACGTTTGGTTGAAAAATTAAATATTCGATCTCCTATCATCGAGAGGGAGAAGATAAATGGTGCATATTTCTTTTGATTTGAGATAAAATGGTTCATATTAAAGGGATGTTATAGTAGGAAAATAATCAATTTTCTATGATTTTTTTGGGTTTTTGGAGGTCATAAATTTGCAGGGATATTTTGAGGCCCTAAACAATGTTTTTAGGAAATCAAAACCCACTAGAAAAGGTTGTAACAAATTACATTGTTCCTATGTATATTAAATCAAACAACTTGAGTATATCTATCCAACGAGCTACTCCAGGTGCAAAACAAACATCGTATGAGAAAGTTATAACCAAAACAATTAAGGTAAAATTTCACCCTTGGTTTACTTCCATAGGGCATAAGAAGTCTGTTTGAGGCATTGCAATAGTATATGGAAATATTATGAGCCATATTAGATATCCATGGAGCTATATTTGGGATATGGGAATGTAAAAATCTGCAGGAAGAGAAATAAGACACCTATATCATACAGGGATAAATTGGGAAAAATAATCTAAACTTCTCCAGACCATAATTTTCATCTCGGTGTCTTGGATTTTAAGAAAAGGAATAGTCATTGGAAAGGTATTGAGGATTAGAATACATATATCCACCCAAAAGTTTGAATTGGGAACTAGAATTTCTCAAAAAGTAATAAATATATTTATGTAGCAGTAAGTGAGTGGAAAATTTCAACCCATGAATGTTGTAACATTTCTTTCAAAACTCAGAATGAGGCATGAGTACAACTATTGGAGAGATGATTTGGAGACAAATAACATGGAATGATTATAATTTGGAGAATTGTGATATAATTCTTCATGAGTTGAGCAGAAAAAAGGACTTGTATCATTAATTGACAAAATTTCTATAATATGCATAATTATAACAAAAATTATTGCTTACACATTTTGTATAATTAGGAGGTATAAACATATCATTTAAAGATAAGAATGCATATTTGGTACATGGATGAAGGATATGGAGACTTCAGTCGTGAGAGACAATACAAAGGTCAAAATATTAGTGTTGGTAATGCAGAGACAAGGCACGGGAGCAGGGGGGAGCCAGAAACATTAATAGGGATCGTGAGAAGATTGAGAATATAAGTGTAGAGTTACAAAGAATACAATGATAATATGATGAGAGAAAAAAATCAAATAAATTCTCAAATGATGCAAAGCCTAAATTAATTCTAGGGGCAATCAAAGAATGGATTAGAATCAAGACATGAGGAAAACGGAAGACATCATAAAAGAAGAGGCAACTAAAGAAGAATTGGTCATTCAATAAGTTCTAGAAGAACTCATAGAAATCACTAACCTCCTTACTCAATAAGGAAAATTGATGCATATGAAGACTACATAATAAGTCAAGAAGTATCCCATGTTAGGAACCAAAGAAGAAGACATGAATTGGACATTTTGCAAGGAGATCTGCGGAAGCTTAATCCAACATCCTTTGATGGTGAAAGAGAAAGGGAAGATGATGTTGAAGTTGGGTTTCATGGAATCAAGAATTATTTTCAGTTGCACAACTACTCATCTAAACTAGAAGCTAGAATTTACATGTACCATTTGCATGGAAAATATGTTATGTGGTGAGATCAGTTGAAGAAATTTGAACACAATAATGAGAGTAGGATCACTTGGAAGTAGTTCAAGATACATTTTCATAAGGAGTATCTTTCATAACACTTCTATGAAAAGAAGATGCAAGAGTTATTTGAACTTGGGTTGGGAAGCATGACCATGGTAGAATATGAAAATAAGTTCTTTGTATTGTTGAAGTATGTGGGGTTTATGAAGGATGATAAGGTGAAGATACAAAGGTTTTTGAGTGGACTACAATCATTTATAAAGAAAATATTCAATATGATGATCCTGTAACTTTGAAAGAGACCATTAGGAAGGCTAAGTACCTGTATTTGCAAGGCAAGGGAAGAGAATCCTTGTAGAAATATTGGAAGGATAAGAATAAAGAGAAATATGATTAGATAAGGAAGGGATTCAAACCCGATTTCAGCATAAAAAACCCTAATAAAAATCAACAAGATCGATCCGCTAACAATTAATCCAAGAGACAAGACTCCTTGGGAAAAATGGGAAGACCACCAATCAAATGTTGGTGATGCAAATAAGATCACATGTACAAGGATTGTTCTCACAGAGAAGAAACAATAAAGACCAAGCACAACATCCAAGAGGCTACAATAGTAAAATACATAGGCAAAAGTATTCCAAGAATATATGCATACTTAGAAGATCAACAAGCAAAGCATCAATCCAATATGCTTGAGGTGGAAGGTAAGATCATTAATCATCATGTTTCTGTTTTAATTGATTCAAAATAAATCCATTTCTACATTGATCCTAAAATAGTGGGCATATTTCATTTGGAGAAAACTAAGCTTGAAAAGTCAAGTTTGGTTCAGATAGCCATTGGAACCAAAAGAAGGATCAATGATACTTTCATAGGTTGTCCAATAAGTCGTAATGGAATGAGTACTAATGTTGACCTAAATATCATACCATTTGGATCTTATGATATCATAATTGGAATGGATTGGTTGGAAATGCATCATGTTGTCCTAGATTGTCATAACAAGACATGTAAATGTCTTAATGAAGAAGGAAAACATAGCGTTGTGAAAGGAATTCCAAGACCCATTTATATAAGGGATCTTTTATACTTACAACTGAAGAGGTGTTTCAATAAAGGATGTAAATTGTATGAAACTCATGTGGAGGATCCATAAAAGACAAAAGGTCCAAGCCTTGAATATTTTTCAGTATTGCAAGAGTTTGAAGATGTGATCCAAGAAATACCAGGATTGCCACCCAAGAGATAGATAGATTCTATGTTGATTTAATGCCAGGAGTTTCCCTAGTATAAAAAATTCCTTACATAATGAGAACACCATAATTAAAATAATTACAAATGCAATTGGAAGAATTGTTGAAGAAAGGGTACATACGCCAAATTGTTTCACCTTAAATACCACTTTGCATAGCACCAAGAATTGACATTCCTTACACTATTCATGCACTTTTAAGACATTTTTTTTTATCCCCATCCAACTCCTCTTGCTACAAATCCTCAAGAACCAATTGATGTGGCCAATACCATTGAAACATATCCTCACCTCGTGCTTATAAAATTCCATTAAACTCTTGTCGAGTAAGGGTCCCTCTTCACTCATAATTTTCATGTAAATTATCACATGGTTAAGTTGATCATGTACAATGGGAGTCAAAATAATAGAGTCTCATTATCTCTTGTGAAAGCATTAGCCCTACCCATCATTCCTCACCCACAAGCATATCATCTATGTTGGGTCGAGGATGGTGCTAACCCATTTTTAATATCACAAACCTATGTAGTCACATTTTATATTGACCAACTTTTCTATGATACAATGGTCTATGATCCCATCCTTATTGACTCTTCCAAGTTAATTATAAGTACACCATACCAAAATGCTCATTTTTTTCAATATCCCAATATGATACTCATGCCAATTTATACACCCTCACGAAGGATGGACTCCCTTATCATTTTTATTTATCTACCACTTATATAAAGACAAATATATCTCGTAACAATTCCATATGACAAGTATCTCTCATTAAATTCATTCATCTTTACATTATTCATGAATTTAAACTATATCAAATGGCTCCTTCACTAATGTCCCTTCATTCCCTACTTAAGGAATATCAAGAAATTTTGAATATGTACAGGGTTTTCCCTATACATGGCACATTCAAATTGAGTTGATATTGAGGGATTCCCTTCCCAACTCACTCACCTACCTCATTGCCCCTATTGAAAGTGCATATTTACAAGAAAAATTTATGACCTTCTATCCATGGCAAAGATTCAACTCAATCCCTCTTCATATGGCTCACCAAAATTTCGCATTCCCATAATGGACCCCATGGAATAACACTTGGTAATGGATTATTGAGCTCTTAATAAGGTCTCTATTAAGGATATATATCCTTTACCTTGCATTGAAGATTTGCTAGATTAGCCAGTAAGACCTTAATATTTTACCAAACTAGATTTAACATCAGTATACCATAAAGTCTGCATGAGGTGATTTAACTGATTGGAAGATGGCCTTCAAAACCAAATTTGGTCTCTACAAGTGGTTGGTTATGCCCTTTGGGCTCACCAATGCTCCAAAAGAAAATGTGACTAATCAATGCTTTGTTCCACCCTCATCTTTGATGCTTGGTATTGTATACCTTGATGATATTTTGATATTTAGCCATAGTTGGGAGGAGCATACACGATATATCCACCAAGTGATAGACATTTTTCATGCCAATAAACTTCAAGTAAAACAAAAGAAAGATTTTTTTGGTTAGCAGTCTATTTCATATTTTGGGTTTTTTATCTCAACCACGACTATTAAACCAAATCCACATAATGTGGATTCCCTCTTGAACTGTGGATTCCCTCTTGAAGTGGTTTTTACCACACTCTACAACATAAATCAAGAGTTTCATTGGGGGTATCAACTTCATTTTCTATTTTTCCAATTTGGCTTGTAAGTTGCCCCTTGCATCACTTATCTAACCAGTGTCACTTTGATTGGAAATCATAGGATAAAAATACCCTTAATTAGTTAAGGGAAATGTTATGTTCTACACCAGTAATGTAGATTCCCAATTTCCAATATCCCTTTGAGATTGAGTGCAATGCCTCATAATATGCCATTGGAGTTGTAATTAAATAGAGAGGTCACCCTATGGAATATCATTCAGAGATTTTAAAAATTACAAACTCAAGTATAACACTTATGATAAATATTTTTATGCCTTGGTACATAGTATAAATAAATTGAACCACTATTTGTTGGGTAAAGACACAATTATTCACATAGAACATCATCCTTTTATATTTATAAATTATCAATCCAATATTGAAGAGGAACACCATATGAAGTGGGAAACCTATATTCAACAATTCCATTTGATTCTCAAGTATAATAATGGATCTAATAATATGATGGTATATCTATTGATTCATCCACCTACATAAGACATACTACAAAATTTAATACACCTGTTTCAATTTATGAGGATTGGAAACAAGTGTATGCATTTGACCCATATTTTGACCCCACACTTATAGCTATACAATATCATATTACCATCAATCAAACACCATTATTAAACTATACTCTTTGTGATGGGTGGTTATATAAGTTACAACATATGTTCATCCCTTAGTCAAAGGATCATCTTCTATTTATCAAGGAGGAGCATTATTCTCTTTATGGATGACACTTTGGCATACATAAAATGCTCATTCATTTGAAAAAACCTTTCTTTTGGCCTTCAATGGAACACTAGGTCAATGAGTTTGTCAGGTGTTGTGCTTTACATAGCTAGAATACTCTAKCAAACCATAAGATTGGGCTATATCAATCACTCYTCATTCCCATCTTCCTATGGGRTGTTATATCTATTTATTTTATTTTAGTCCTTCCCACGATGTGTGTTTTTTGTGGTTTTCCACTTCTCCAAAATGGATTCATTTACACCCCACAACAAACACATTACAACCTTGCARACTATAGATTTATTTTCMTGTCATMTCTAGACCTACTTTGGGACCCCTTGTACAATAGTTTCTAATCATGATGCCCATTTTCTCAATGAATTTTGGAAWGAACTCTGGCAATTACTAGAGTGCAAATTACAATTTTCCACCGCATTTCATCCCCAAACTGATGGGAAAATTGAAGTAGTCAATTGCACCTTGGTTCACCCATTTTGTACTTCCTATGCTAAGCATCATTAGTGGGATAAAAAACTACACATTTTTTTGATGCATTACAATATATTTGTTAATTCCATCTCTATTTATTCTCTTTTTGATGTGTGTTATGGCTTCCAATCAGTAGCACTATTTGAATTTCTAGTAGTTTTACCGCAACCTACCTCTTAGCAAAAACACATAACTCAATAACATGAAAATACTTTTGTTATCATGGTGTATCTACACATGATATATATTGAGAAATACTAGGAAATAAGTAGCTTGACCAAAGGGAGAGGGAGGAAAGAGTCAGCTAAACTTGATAATTTTCAAAAGATATTCCTCTTCTGAGAGAGAAGCGAGGATTCCATTGAGTCAAGGTTGTTCATCACGAAAAATTGGGAGCCTTTATTTCTCCTTTCATATCCATGTGCCTCCCTTTCCCTTAACCCTTATCCCAATGAAATTGGTTGTGCTCATGATCTAGACTTATTATTACCTAAAGACCTAGTCCTTATTCAAAAAGGTCAAAAGTTGGGTTAATTGAGTCAACAATTGCTTTGGTTTCCTATGCTTTTTCTTGGGGCAACAAAATAACTAGGAACTAACATAATCAACATGAACTAACATGGTTTCTTGCATAGGATAGTCAAAAAGTGGGAAAAATCTAGTATATGCCCCTCCATGGAATGTACAAAAAGTAGGGATAGGCTATGATTCTACCCTTGCTCTTGTATATCCCTGTGGGATCATATTCATTTACAAGTTCACATTGGTATATAATAGAATCAAGAACATTTGAAGGCTCTTTCCATTGTAGTTTCACCCAATTTTAGGTTAGTGATTGTGTTTGGTTATATCTTCAGAAGAAACATTTTTATGGAACCAAACATCACAAGCTACACTAAATAACATATGGTCCCCATAATACATTAGAACATGTGGGAAAAAATAATTTCAAACTTGAGTTTCCACCACAATTTGGCAATCATATATTCATTAATGCTTCCCATCTCAAGAAGTATGACCTATCATATATTGAAGAAGAGCTGTCAGTTTATCATCCCATCAACAATAGGCCTAATTTCTAACCTCCATTGGAACAAGTTACAAATTTTAGGTTCACACACAAAACACTCACCATGCCATTATCACCACATACCTCATTGGCAACAAAGAAAAACTTCCCACACAAGCCAAGTGGTTTTTGGAAGATGAGTTTGATACATGTTTTCACATCTAGTTTTGTAAGTAGGGACACTTACTACTTCAAATAGGGAGTAAATGGTGTAAAATATGAGGGATTGTGAAGTGGAACATAATGACTGAAATAAATGTTAGAGAGCAGAGAATAATAATTGAAAGGACTGCTTGAGATTAGTGGTGAATCATTAATAAGGTAGTTAGATAATATATTATAAGAAACAAGAAGACATTGTAAAAGTGAATCATTCCCTTTTTGTATGGAGACATGTATGAATGAGGTAATTTTGTATATAGAAGTTTAGTTGGTTGGTGACTAAAGAGAGCATTTTGTTTCAATTATATATTTTGTGTTAGATATTCCATATCAAAGTATATTGATGGGTAGGATTTTGTGAAATAGATGAGAATTTGGAGATACGTAATGGTGTATGTTTTTTGGCCACATCAAAAAAGGAATCATAACTGATCAATAAATACCACATGGATTCCAAAATAACATATGGAATAGATATGAAACATACAAGATTCCAATGGTTGGATCAATTTTAGTTTTAGCATTTCGACAATAGATTCATTGGTTTTCCTAACATATAATAATAATAATAATAATAATCTAATGTTAAGGTAACGACTAATCCAGACACCAAATTAGTGTATGAGAACTCTGAGAACCCCTTGTTTGTGGGACAAGGGACCCCCTTCATGTGACGATTTAACTGTTAAAGTCTACATAGGTATACATATACCCTACTCTCCTCTAGATTTGAACCTGTCACCTCTTAGGAGGAAACACATAATCTTAACCATTAGGCCCACTCAAAAGATGAATGTTGAACAACATTCTTAGCCCTAGAAGTTGTTTTTTTAAGTATGAAATATTTTAACCCCTATGTGTGAGTTCACAAATTCATTTAGATAAGTAACTTCCTAGGAGATAATGTCATATCTGTGATTGTAGTTTAATTGTGAGCTAATAAAGCATTTAGTGTTTCAAGTAATGAGATGTTTTGCATAATTTATGACTCATTTGAATGAAATTGTGTTTCCATTTTTCTTTTCTATGCATTTTGAATTAATCTGGTTCATTGTCTAGATCAAGTGGTTTCAAAGCATGTTGCATGTGTGAGGAGTTGTAAGAGAAATCGTAGAGAGATTTTGTAAAAGGATTTTAGAAGAAGAATATAAACGATTTGATTATTGGAGTATGGTAGGAAGAGGGATTCATGTGATCAGAGATCTAGATTGGCCAAGAATACTTAGTGTTGGAGATGATATTGAAAATTTATTGAGAGAAATGTAAAAAAAATGGATATTATTGCAACATCCCAAATGAGGGTGGTCACATATTAATTAAAGCGTATAGAGGTATACATACCCTACCCCACTCTTGATTTGAGAACTTGCGACCTCTTAGGAGGAAACACATGTTCTTAACCATTGGCCCATGCAAACACACCGACTATATGTTTCCTATTTCCTTATGTATTGTTTGTGTTTCATAAAGTTTTGTGTAAAAGTGGTTTAGATGGTTCTTAAAATTGCCTATGTTGTTTTAAAAAAATTAAGTGTGATTATGTAGGTGTTCATGTTGTTAGAACTTATTGGGCACTAAAAAGAACTTCAACATGTCATTTATGGTAATTAAACCTAGGTGGGGAGGATATCAATCATTCCTACCAACCATCCAAACGAAACTCAAATGACAAAGTCAAGATGGATCTATACTAGTATAATTTTGAAAAATAAAACTTTTGGTAATAGTAAGATCTTTCATATTATATTTATGAAAAATAATAATTTATACATTTAAATAATATATATTATTTTGATATTTCTTAACTTATTGGGCGCTAAAAAGAACTTCAACATCTCACTTATGGTGATTGAACCTAGGTGGGGAGGATATCAATCATTCCTCCCAACCATCCAAACTAAACTCAATTGACAAAGTCAAGATGGATCTATACTAGTATAATTTTGAAAAATAAAACACTTGGTAATAGTAAGATCTTGCATATATTATTATCTAAAGAAGCACTTCCTTTGGACCAATTTTTCATCCCAAGGGTTATCTTTTAGCTCGTGAGAGATTGGAGCAACTGCAAGCTAGGTTTTGGTAGTCGCGGCCACAGTAGAGGAAAGCATGAGTACCAAGGGGGGCGGTAGGAACCCCCTCATACAAGAAGTTAGTAGTAGACAGAGGGAAAGGCCCACGAGGTGTATTTTTCAAGGAACCAATGAAAATCACCTCGAGATCAGAACCGAAAAAGAGTCAGGAAAGCAACCAGAGGAAAAGCGATGGCATGGGGGAAGAAGCTAGAGAAACTCAAAATCTTGCGCAAGAAACGGAGAACCCCAATGGAGCAGAAGGGTGAAACCCATGTAAACCAAAGACAACAATGATACCCAAGGTAATATTGGACGATCTGCAAATGAAACTCTACAGGGACTAGATGAAGACGCATGCACTAATTTACAATTTTATGTGTTTGTGGCCCACAGAAAGAACGTTGTGCAATTGGATTAAATATCAATGGAAGCCAAGAAAAGAAGTGGATCTACACCTAGGCTCGAAAGGCTTCTTTATAGCAGTTTTCATGAACCTAGAAGATAGGGATAAGATCTTTGAGGTGGGGCATACTTCCACACCTCAGCAGGACTGTACATGTGCCCATGGAAGGAAAACTTCTCCCCAGAGAAAGAAACTTTAAAAAATGTACCTGTATGGTTGAGACTTTACTCCTTGGCGTTATATTACTGGTTATATTCCACCTTTGAAGCAATAGGGAACAAACTGGGAAAATATGTGAAGGCATTAGAAGCAACCCTAAAAGGACGATACGCATCCTATGCAAGAATCTGCATAGAGATGGATGTGTCGGGGCACTCCCAGAAGCCATAAGCTTGGAATTCAGAGATGAGGATTGGATACAAAATATTGACTATGAGTAGATACCCTTCAAATGTAGAATATGTCACAAACATGGACACCTAATCAGAGAATGTCTGATCATTAAAAAACAAGAAGCGGAAAACACCAAACTATAGCAGGATGAGGATGGGTTTATAAAACCAAACCACAAAAATAGAGCTAACAAGAAACAAAGTAAAACCCCAACAAGGAGCAATCCAAAGGCCAGGAATAATAAAGAAGGACAGGACAAGATCAACAAAGGGGAGGATGGAGGAAAGGAAAAGACAAAAGATAAAGAAGCCAGGGAACAAGCAACAAATGAGGATACTGATAGCCCAAGAAAAGAGATGGGATAGGGGGGTAGTGCAACTCCTATGGATGGAGAAACCAGAGATACCCCCACCCCCATGTAGGAGGAAGACGGAGACGAGGAAATGACTCCAAGCGAGGTAGGAAAAAAACATCTTGATCTCAGATACATTGTGGAAAGGGAAGGGATTGATCTCCCGAACATACTGGAGCAATGAAAAAGGCAAGGTGTAGACAATGTACTAGTGGAGCAACTAGACTGCATCCAATACCTATTCCTCCTAAGGGAGGAAGACAAATACAGAGGGCTCAAGCGCACACACAAGGTGAAAGGACACCTAGGAATCAAAGCAGGCAAAGGACAACTGCAACTCTCACCCAAGCAGACGTGAAGGAAAAAAGGCAGGAAATCAAACAGTGTAGCCCTACAAGAACTAGGAGCTCTGCTAATAAAATCAGGTAAGATCAAAAATTTCTTTCCCAACTCCCCCCCACATGTTTAAATGAAGATTATAACATGGAATATAAGAGGCCTAAAAATCCCATGAAAGCATAGAATTCTTAGAAATAGACTTAGGAAGGAACAACCGAACCTTTGTTTCATCCAAGAGACAAAATGCACTGTAGAAAAAATGGAAGCAATCAACAAAAAACAATGGAGCAAGTACAATATGTTGGCTTTCGAAGGACAACAAATGGCAGGAGGTATCCTCACCTTGTGGAACTCTCAAGTGATGAACCTAATAGCAGCTGAGGCTACCAGACACACACTTTCGGTTAACATGCAAATCATTGGGAATACGGAGATGATTCTATGCACTAATGTGTATGGACCCCAAATGCTAAAGGAAAAGAGAAGAATGCTTCTACACCTAGAAGACCTAAAATCCCACTCCAGCAACCTCCACTGGATCTTGGCAGGGGACTTCAACATCATCACATCACTTGCGAAGAAAAAAGGAGGCACCAGGAGATTGGATAGAGATGCGGAATAATTCTCAATGTTCATAGACACAACGGAGATGGTGGACATCAAAACCAATAATGGGCATTTCACTTGGAACAATAAATGGATAAATCAACATCAGGTTGTGATAAGACTAGACATATTCTTAGTGTCGGAATCCATCATTATGCAGGGGTTAACCTTAGATTGCAACATCCTTCCCTGTGGGGGTTATGATCACTGGCCAGTACAACTAGAAGCAGAATTCCCAACCAGCCTGAAGAATAGACCATTCAGAATTGAGAAATTCTGGATTGAACACCCCACCTTCAAGGAGAACATCAACCAGTGGTGGTAGGAGGAACAACCAGAGAAAGGGACATGGATGTTCAAACTCTATAAGAAACTAAAGTACATCAAATATAAGATCAGGGAGTGGAACAAGGAAATTTTTGGCAACATAAACCAAGAGAAGAAAAATATTGAAGACAAAATGAGAAGACTCTAGGAAGTTTGCATAGTGAAGGGCTATACAGAGGATTGAAAAAAGGAAGAGATCCAAATGACCCAGGAATGGGAAGGAAGATGCCAGCAGGAATAAATTCTATGGTGCCAAAAGTCCTGAATCATATGGCTAAAGGATCGAGGGAGGAACACCAATTTTTTTCATAGAACAACCACTGTCGGAAGAGCCCACAACAAAATCCTAAAAATTAAGGATTAGGATGGGATCAAGAGAGAATCCCGCAAGAAGATTGAAAATACCCTGGTAAGTCACTTCCATGGGATAGCCCAGGAACCCAACAAAGATTGAACAGAGGACATCCAAAGGATAACGCAGCACATCCCACATCTAATCATCAAGGAACATAATAAAAACTTAAACAAATCCATAGCTAAGGAGGAAATTGATCACGTGATCCAGGACATGCCCAACGGGAAATCCCCAGGTCTAGATGGTTTCACAGTGGAATTCTTCAAAGCCTACTGGGAAGTGGTCAAACACGATGTTTATAGGGTGGTGGAGGACTCTAAACGGTTGGCCTCCATCCTAAAAGCATTAAATGCCACAATGATTACTCTAATCCCCAAAGAAAATGAAGCAAGGACCCCTGACTACTACAGACCCATAGCTTTATGCAATGTGGTTTACAAGATAATATCCAAATTCATCCAATAGATTGAAACCCCTCCTACTCACACTGATTTCACAAGAATAGGCAGGTTTTGTGGAAGGACGAAAAATCATAGAAAACAGCATCCATGACCATGAGCTAATCCACACCTTGAAAATCCATAGGAGAGGGGGGATGATAATACAACTTGACCTAGAAAAATCCTATGACAAAATTAATTGGCACTACATGGTTAAGACTCTGGAAGCCTTTGGTTTCACCCAACACTGGATCAACTGGATTATCAGCCTAGTCTCAATGACAAGTAACTCGCCCCTGATAAATGGAGCCCCATCCAAACCCTTCTGGCCCACTAGAGGCATCAGACAAGGAGACCCGCTATCCCCCTTCATGTTCATCCTGATGATGGAAGGTCTCAGTCAAAGCATAAAAAGCACAACAGCAGCAGGAGAAATAACATGCCTCAAACCTTTTGAAAACTACCCTACTTCTGCACACCAACAGTTCATGGATGACACCTTACTCCATGGCATACCCACAGTAAAGGAAGCAAAAACTTTCAAAATGATCTTATAAGAGTTTGGGGAAGCCTCGAGAGCCAATATCAACCATTCCAAATCGATGATCTACTTTTTCAACACCAACTCTGCAATCCAAAGGAACTTGGAAAATATTTTGGGATTTGAGCGCAAAACTCTCCCAACTAAATACTTGGGAATCCCCCTGATGAATAGAGCATACAAAATGGAAACTTGGGAAGGAGTTCTCAACAAGATACAGGAGAGGGTGAAAAAATGGATGTACAGATCCCTCAACCTTGCGAGGAGACTTATACTAACCAACACGGTTCTGCAAGCAATTCCAACCTATATGATGTTCGTATTTCCTGCTCCCAAAGGAATACTACAAAAAATAAGGACCATCCAAAGAGACTTCTTATGGCGAGGAGAGAAAACAAAGAAAAAATGGGCCCCGGTGGCTTGGGAGAAGGTTTGCAAGCCAAAATGCAAAGGAGGACGGGGGCTACAAGACCCACAAGTAACCAACGAATCCTATGGGGAGAAACTCTGGTGGCGATGGGTTAAATAAACTTCTACCCCGTGGGAAACCATCTGGAAGGCCAAGTATGCCCCGAACATAAATGACTAGGACCGAATTCGTTTTATGGGCACCGGGGAGGGTTTAGCCATCTGGAACCTAGCTTGGCGCAACAAAACCTGGGTCCAAACACACATATTATGGGAAGTAAGGAATGGTAAAATAGCCAGATTATGGGAGGATGCCTGGAAACAGGAACCCAAAATGGGAAATCCGGACAAGGAGGAACTCCAACAGGACATGATCGTGCAAGGAAAAACCAAAGTCCACCACTATTGGAAGCAGGAAATAGATCGAAACATATGGATAATCTGGGAAAATCTCAATTCCCAACCTAGAGATCTGACCACAACAATCGCGAAAGAGGTGGAGGAGGAACTGGGGAAAAGGAAAATTGTAGTCTCGGAAGAAGAAGACCAATTAAGATGGGGCTAGAAAAATGGCAGGGAATTCAACTTGAAGGAATCCCAACATTACATCGTGGACCAAGACCAAGAAAACCCAACACAACTATGGGATAAGCTCTGGAGCAGCCCTCAGTGGCCAAAAATAAAAATGTTCAAATGGTTAGTACTTCACAACCGAATTCTAACCTGGGAAAACCTAAGGAAAAGGGGCTTCATAGGCCCGTCACGGTGACACCTCTATCAAGCTAAGGAAGAAACAATGAATCATCTCCTAGATGATTTTACCTACATAGCAGAGATCTAGGAATGGGCGGCAGGTATTTTTTGATAGTCCAATAGGACCCGAGGTAACATCTGTGCAAACACCAACAACTGGAATGAGAGTTATAGCAAAAATGAAGAGTTAAATCTATGTTGGACTCTCATTCTGAGGGTGATCATATGGACAATATGGAAAGAAAGGAATCGGCGCATCTTCAAGAATGAAATCCTTCTAGAAGGGAAAATCAAAGAAAAAATAATCTCCATGACAAGAGAAACAGTGCAGAGCCACAACTGCCAGAATTGGAAAGTGAAAATTGCAGGTCGGGACTCTAGAGTCCTAGGAGCGTTTCACCTAAAAGATGGGTGCAACTGCACACAAATAGGATGGCCACCACAACTCCAAATAGGTGAGTGAAACTAGAATCCCCCTCCAAAAGGGTCCCTCAAGTTAAATTTCGACGGGACGGAAAAAGGAAACCCAGACATGATAGGAATGGGCAAGGTAATCAAGGATAGTGGTGGAAACATAATCTAGTTTCACACTAGGAGTATGGGAAAGTCAACTAACAACGCAGTGAAATTCGGAGCCCTGGAGATTGGCCTCGATATTCTAAGCCATGAAAGGATTAAAAACACTATCGTGGAAGGTGAATCCACTATGGTAATCAACACAGTGAAGAGACTCTAAAATGGCACCAAAGTAGGCAAAGTTCAGAGACACTGGTGCTTGGCACACTCCCTGCAAAAAATCCAGGAACATCTACAAAATATGAACACATTGGAGTTATGTTGGGTACGCAAGTCAGCGAATGGTCTGGCAGACAGAATCTCTAATCAAGGGGTCAGCAAGGAAGTATCAAAGTTAGACACCACTTGGAGCAACATCCCAAATGGTCAATTTAGAATAGATTGCATACAACTAGCGACAAAAGACTGTGACAAAAGCTTAAGTACGGAAGGACACATCGAGAGGAGTGGTGCAAGGCCAATAGGCCGACACGACAAATCAAGGCAGAATATTCATAACCAACACTTGATTACAAGTGACAATGCGGGATCAGACCACACAACATATGGGGGTATGACATCAAGTTCACATCAATAGGAAAAAGTGTAGGGTTAGTGCAAGGGAAAGTACAAATGGGAATCAGCAGGCCGTGAGTGACGTAGGATAAAAAATGTTACCACGCACCAGTAGGGTCACACCTCTCCCAAGAAAAGGTACGAGGAAGAACAAAGTTGGTTACACAACTAGCAGAGGCAATGGTCGACGCAGGGATAACGAACGGATTGTCATGGTCACACATCCCGAGACAGACAAAAAGGACGGGAAAGACCACCTCTACGAGAAGACCATGATTGCAAGGAAAAGTCCACAACAAGAGAATTTCCATAAGAGTTGAAGCACTAGAAATAGATGCAGCCAGGAAAAGCGCAACAGTAGAAGCCACCACAAAAATAAGGGCCCGAAAAGAAGGAACCTCTGGGTCAATAGGAACAGGAGGAGAATTCAAGGAAAGAACCGCCACAAGCCGGCCAAGATGGTGTGTATGAAGACAACGCACATCAAAATAAACACCCAGATGGAAGAAAATATGTCAAGCCATAGAAGGATTTCAAGGATGGAGCAAGCGGCCCGAGACTCCAAGGGCACCTTCCAAGCATTGGTCGAACCGAAAGGAAAAGAAACCATCACCAGGTGGGAGAGGGAAATCACTGCCAAGTGCAAGGGAAAATCCTGGGAGGAACTGAGCCAGGAATCGGACTGGATAACAGACCCAGAGACCACGCATTCGAGGGAAACCCTCTACCATAAGATGGTAGAGATGATAAGTATGGAATGAAATCACCTAGTTGACGAGTGTCACGAAAACACATCCATAAGAGTGTAGACCATAAAAATAAAAATAAAATGAGTTTTTATGTTTAGTTTCCTTTATTTTGAAACTTTGTAGGTTACTAATCTACCATTCTTAATCCAATGAATTTAAGGTTAATGGTTTATAGATAATTGTTAAGTTTTGAAGGTTTAGAGTCATTCATTTTACTTTTCTTATCAACTAATATGGACTTGTTCAAATCCCTTAGAAGTCCAATTGTTATATTTTGCACCAAACCATCATCTATATTTCCTTAAGTTCATATCCATGTTCAAATTTATGTTTTCATTATTGTTAGTGTACCATTTTTTTCATTACTCTCTAATACACAATTCTTTGATTTATCAACAATTCTTTGATTTTTTTAAACTTTGTTGATAGTCAAAATTATCATGAACAATTTGACATAAAAACCCTAACTATTAACTTATTAGGTTGGGCCAAGGGAACATTCATAAATTAAGTTGGTGTCATAAGAGACTAAATTATATATGTGAGAAGTTACTAAATAACCTATCATCTAAGTGGAATGAATATTTAAAGTATAAAAATCTTAGTAGATGAATAGGTGAGAAGTAGATTTGATTGTTAATTCTTTAAAGTGACATTATAGATGGAAATAAGAGTGAGTACACCAACTTTTAACTTGGAAATTCCAATAAGATAATGATATTTATAATGTTTTAACATATAAAGTG
>JZKD02S2435324.1:354161-379022 GCA_000966675.3 Picea glauca
GCTTCGACATAGAACATGCAAAATATATTTTCCAACTTTTGTGGGCTACACTAGAAATAAAATACATAACAACTACCAAATCCCTTTTCCAACCTCCCTTCAAACAAATTTCGATAGAGAATAGAAAGACCATCAATGGTAGAATAGTTTCCACAATAATTCAAAAAACCCACCTTCTGGTTTTCCACATAGAGAGAAAATGGCTTCCTAAGGATCTTCATAGAGACTAGGAGAGTCTATACCACAAAGTTAGCATCAATTCCATCATTCCACCAAAGTGAATCCTTTATAAACCAAGCATCGAAGTGTGAATTGAGACAAGGGGAAGGATGTAAAGCCAAAATCAATCCAACCCAAGACAAATCAAACCAATTGGGTTCATCTCCACTCAAAACAATCCAAGGGAGAAACCATGAAATCTTTCCAATAGACATTTAAAAAAAAAAATCCATAACCATTATCATGAGGGAAATAACCTTGAATGCCTCTTTCCCATATTTAATCTACCTTACCACTTCGTATACCTGTTAGCTTGCATGCATTTTTTTGATCATGACTAAGGTTAATGAGTTAAGGTGTTGGGAAAGAGGTTACCCAATTTTTTGTTCTAAGGACTCCACCATCTAAATGAGAGGTCATACTGGCCAATTGATCTACCTAATGATTTAGCTTCCTTACCATATAATATTGTTCTATTAATTCAAATATGTTGGCTTCCTTCTGTATTTCCTAGATAATCCTTGCAATTTTACCATTAATCAGAGAGGAAAGACTATACATCAATTTGATAATTATAGTGTAGTCCCCAATAAAAATTGAACTCACCTTACATCAAGGAGATTCATCCCCTAATAAAGTGATAATGCTTCAACTTAATTATTTGTCACTTTACCTAATATCATTCAAAGATTATTTCTTGGTTTCCCATCAAATCAAGAATAGTTCCCTCCATACTTCCCCTATATTTTTTTTTATATTCGAAATAAAAAACATACATTCAATACATTTCAATGATTTAAAAAAACATTATAAAAAATAATTTCAATGTATTTGTTACCTATTAAAAAATCCACATAAAATATTCTAACACCTAAACTAAGATTTACCTTGACCAAAACAAGATATCTTATTTTCATTCACATAACAACATAACTCACTACGCATTCATCCTAAACATGATGAATTTCCTCCATCCCTAAGTTACTAAATAATCTATCATCTAAGTGGAATGAATAAAATGAGCTTAAATCTTTAATCCCATCTTGTTTCCTAAATGTACTACAATTATTACATGTTAAAACATTATAAATATCATTATCTTATAAAATTTGGTGTAATCACTCTTATTAGTCCCTGCCGTAGGTATAGAGGGACTATAGAGATCGATAAATCGTTGACCTAACATTAGCTTTTGTGTTGACGAGAAATATTTGCCTATTGTATATTGTTGGAACAAGGGAAGTGAAAACATCGATTTTTATATAATAACAAATATCATGCTTGTCAAGATCTGATTGGACAAAGGATTGGAGGTCTTATTTCCACCTTTGCTATTCCCAATGTAAAATATGTTTGCATTTCCAAAGTATTTGGTAGTATATGGTTATTTTTGAATCATAAATTTTGTTATGCATTCGTCGAACGTGGATTAATGCTACCATTAATTCGAATGTTTGGTTTAACATTTTATGCTAGGTAAATTTATGGCAATGTTTGATATGGTGACATATCCAAAGTATGGCTTTGCAATACATTCTCTGGTGTTCGAACTATTGTTACAAAAAATATATGAATTTATTTGGGATACATCAGAGACCTGCCACATTGAATTTTCTTCTTAAATGTTTATAGTGCATTTTTGACAGACTTAAATGTTTACCTAACATGCTTGGTAGTGTTGAATGGTTACTTAACAGGCTTGTTACAAGACATTTTCTTCCGTTTTTAAAATTTATATGCTTCAGGGGCATTTCTAGTTCACTGGTCCATGCTTGCTTTTTTCATGGCATTGATTTCTTATTTGCATGTTCTCGTTGTTCTTTCTTTCCTGTTTGGGTTGTTGCAGTTTGCATGTTTGGGTTTCTGCATTCGCGATTGGAAGAGCCTCGTTCATGGCGGGTGGTTGCTGCTTGTTCCTTTCTTCACTGTATGCTGTTTATTGTTAATTGATTCAAATTTGCAGGGTTTCGGTCCTGCGCCTGCACTTGGGCCTTTTGGTGCTTTTTGGTTGGGTTCTTATTTGGTGATTTTTCTTGTTTGCCCAGGGTTTGTAATGTAGGGATGGTGCATGTGCGGTTGGATCTATGGTTACATTTTTTTGCACTTTGGTTTGCATAGAATACTATTAAGATAAAATAATAGACTAAAGAATTGTAGGCGATGTAAATTGCATCTGTTACACGTTGAAACAAAGTTTTTCGGTCTGAAAATACATTTCATAGCTACCGATGCGTTTTCCATGGATTCTGTGTTACTATGGTTTCATAGTTATGAGAGTGCCTTTTGCTATGTGGGAGATATATATGTTCTCTGCCTTTTACTTTCCTATTTTAAACTGCGTTTGACTCTAGTTTGTCGTGATTCTGTGGTCATTCCGAGCGACCACCGTTCGATTGCGTACTTAGCCAGTTTTATGGACGTGGCTCCGCAAATAAGTTCTGCCGAACTATGACAGGTCGTGTTCGGTGTATACATTAGCTTTGCCGAATTAGTTTTCTTTAAAAGAAGGCCTCCTGGATAGAAGAGAATGCAATTTATGAAAGTATAGGTTTCTTGGACAACATAGGTTAATGATCGCGACTTCTGGGGCTGGTGGGATGAAAAATGGGCTTATCAAGATAAAATAACAGAGTAAAGAATTGTAGACGATGTCAATTTCATCTGTTACGCTTAGAAGTAGAGTTTGTTGAGCTCAAAATATATTTCATAGCTGCCGATGCTTTTTCCATGGATTTTGTGTTACTACGGTTTCATAGTTATAAAATTGCCTTTTGCTGTGTGGGAGATATAAATCTTCTCTCCATTTTACTTTTCTGTTGTAAACTGCGTTTGAATCTACTTTCTCACGCTTCTATGGTCATTCCAAGTGACTGCAGTTTAGTTGCATCCTATGACAGGTTGTGTGTGGTCTATACATTAGCTTTCCTGAATTAATTTTCTTTAAAAAAAATCCTTCTAGACAAAAGAGAATGCAATTTATGAAGTTATAGGTTTCTTGAACATCATAGGTTAATGATCATGGGTTCTCAGGGTGGCGGGATGGAAATTGGGCTTCTGTTCTTTCGTGCCTTGCAAATAGCACGAAGAGTTCCACGATCATTCCGACCGACTGTCATTCGGTTGCATACTTAGCCAGTTTTATGGACGTGGCTTGGTGGATGGGTGGTATCGAACTATGGTGTATACATTAGCATTTCCAAATTAGTTTTCTTTAAAGGAAGGGCTCCTGGACATAAGACATTGAAATTTATCAAATTATAGGTTTCCTGGACAACATAAATTAAACATAGGAAATATGTAATTTTGTAAAGTAGATATATAAAGCATGCACAGAGCCCTCGTCCCATACTTAGCCAGTTTTTGCATTGCGGGTTCTTGGGGTGGGTGGATGAAAATTGAGAATCAGAGAGTTCCCCGATATACAAATTGACCATCGGACTTGCAGACTATTTGAATTTGAAGGCTGTCATGTCAAAAAAAAATAGCATTGTCGAAATAGTTTACTTTACGTACATCGTTTTACATACCCTGGTGGACAAAAACACACACACAAAAAATAGTAAGCATTTTTTGGATCGTGGGTTCTCAGGCTGGCGGGCTCTAACTTCGTCCACTTTTGTTCCATGTCTTACAAATAGAACGGATACTTCCGCTATATACAAATAGACAGTCGAACTTGCAGACTATTTGAATTTCAAGGGCTCATGTGCAAAAAAAATAACATTCTTGAATTACTTTTCTTTACGTATGTTCTACATACGCTCGTCGACAAAAACTGAAAAATAGTAGTAACATCTGTTACATAGGGCTCCATCCCCGCTACATTCAACACTTCCCAATACACATTAAATATGCTTTCAAAAATCAGAATCGACCAGACAGGTTCAAAAAGATGGGCTTTAATAACTGGAAAGCTTAAGGACATTTCCCATTAAAATAAATAGATAGGCTAATATTCAACCCTTGTTTTTTATTTTGAACAAGAAGGGAAAGCTGAAGATTCAAACACAACGTAGTTCCGCAGTTATTAGATACTCATTTTGCATTCTCGCTATGGCTTATGCCAATGAGTTGTCCATCATATATGACCTTCCTTCTAGGTTGTCAGATGTTTTTTCCCCTTTAATCAAATAATAAAAATGTCATTGAATTTGAAGAAAATTGAGTACTAAAGTGACTTACCTATGAAAGCGCCTTTTTGCCAGCATTTTGAATTTGTGTTTTTTTTTTTTTTTTTTTTCGCTTCTGCAGTTTTAGTTTTCTTAAAAGCTTCAACATAGTTCAGGAACGTGTCGCCCACAGAGGGCTTGACGTCATGCCCCTCTTTAATATTGTGCATTTCTAAATGATGGGATTTAATAACTGAAAATCTCGAGGACATTTCCCATTAAAATGAATAGATAGGCAAATATTATGGGATCTGGTAATTTCTTTTTGCCTGCATTTTGAAGTTACGAAAATACATTTTATTTTATTTTTTTTGCTTGTGCAATTTTAGTTTTCTTAAAAGCTTCAGCATAGTTCACGAACGTGTCGCCCATAGAGGCCTTCACGTCATGACCCTCTTTAATATTGTGCATTTCGAAATGATGGGCTTTAATAATTGGAAATCTTGAGGACATCTGCCATTAAAATGAATAGACAATCGAATATTTTGGGATCTGGTAATTTCTTTTTGCCTGCATTTTGAATTGGCGAAAATAATTTTTATTTTATTTTTTTTGCTTGTGCAATTTTAGTTTTCTTAAAAGCTTCAGCATAGTTCACGAACATGTGACCTACAGAGGCCTTCATGTCATGTCCCTCTTTAATATTGTGCATATCTTAGATGTCAGATTTGAGAATCTGCTCAGATATGGGAATTTTAATACGTGCTGCTAGTCACTATTCAGTGTACATATTCAAAAAGATTGGCATTAATAACTGAAAATATCGAGAACATATGTCATTAAAAGGAATCAACACAAAATGTACGGAAGACCATCCAACCTTGCTTTTAAATAATTATTTCCATTTCTCTCTATCATTAAAGAGTTGCACTTTAGGGTGCCTTTGTTCTAATGTTCCTGGTCATGGACATGTAAGACAACTTAGAGATGTGATTGAGGGGCAGATGAAAGAAGAGAGACTGGTTTTATGTGACGTGAGATTTGAGTTAAAAAAAACTCTGTTATACAAGAGAAACTCAGAGAAGATGAAAAAAAAAGAACAAGTATGTTTGGTGTTCTCCCTATGTTCGATGCTTTGGTTGGTTGAAAAGACTGCCTGGAAATTTGTTTGTTGAAATTCTTTGTTTTATTGCTCAGAATTGTAATGGATTTTTATGTCACCTACAAGATAGTTCTTCATTTAAGTATATAGTTTCTTCCAACAACACAGATTTGGACACTGTATCAAATTGTAGATATCGCACAAGTATTTGTCTTCCTCGAAGGTTGGTAACAAAATATGTATGGGTGGATAAAACGACATATTATCACTACAAGAGTTTCTATTCCATACTTTGATGACTTGCATGTGGCTCTGGTAGCCGACTTGACAAAAAGCCATGTTCTTTGTCAAAGTTTGTTCGGTTTCCTATGGATGTAGTTGTAGAGTCCACATATTAGGCGTCACCTCCGAACATTCCAGACCTTTCTGTGGGCCGCCATAAATCCCTCGCTATGAGGAAAGATATATTCTGATGCATTTTGGTGCATTCTGCAGCATTTGATGCACTTTCCACACCTCAACTACCCGAAGAAGTTATGTACCTCAACATATTTTCATTTTGCATAGGGGCTGGATGTTTCTTCCAATTTACTGTAATAAAGCAAAGAAGTTCCACATACAAATCCTCAGCCAGGCTTCTCAACCAAACAGATGATCGAATACAGGGAGAATACCAGTCACTATATACTTAAATTTTTTTTCCCCTGCCTTAACTGTTGTGACATAAAATGACTCTGTTCACTTTGAAATTGGCCTGAATCACATTTCTAAATTGTCTCAGATGTGAATGCTCAAGAACATTGCAAATAAAACACCTTAAACCCCAACTTTTTGATGGTAGCAGGAAATTAATACTTGAAAAAAAATGGAATGTTGAATAAGTAGCCATTGCAAACAGGCCATATCTGGAAGAAACAAGGTATTCAAAAAACTGTGATAGATGTACTTCACAACACCGATTAAGTACAAAATCCAAAATTTATATTCAACTCATTTTTTACTAATAAAGATTTTGAACGTCAAGAAAAGTGTGAAGATGCTTCATCAATGCACATATCTTTAATTGGTCGATGACAGGCGAAATCAAAATCGTTGTTGCAAATAGCCTCAACTATATTTTGTAACACATCTTATTTGAATATAGAATAGTTTCGGTTTATTTCTTAATATTATTTTCCAATTTCTGGTATTTGTTTTAATTGTATTTTGTAGCTTCTTCCCCTGTGTCGTTAAACATGAAGGAAAATATTTTGTTTCTGCTGCTCACTACTTCAATCTACATAAAACCTGGCTTGTTCTTTCTTTACATTTTACATTTAAAAATACTTTTTCATAGGCCATACTTATGTGGCGCCGACTCTGTATTTAAAGAAAGAAATTGGAGGACCCGTTTTGCTCCCATTCTTCGGGTTCCGTAAATAGAATGAATTCATGAGTTACAACAAGGCAGCTGAACTGTTGACGCAATGTTCCTGTGAAGTATGTTGGATGAATTGCAGCTTGTTCTATTTGATAATATCCGTGCATATATACTAATATCAGTACTATTGCAAAAAATACAGAAAATTTCCTCTTCGGCAAAGCTTAGGATGATATGTTTGGGTTTGCGGTATTAAACAAATATGTCCAATGTTCTTTCATATACATATTGTAGCCTAGGAACTTCCATAGTTTGCAATTTATGCTTTAATTACTTAAAGTCATAGCAAATTTTGATTGCCTTTAATTTAATTTAGATATTGATGTTTATGGAGAGCCACCATTTGCTGATGTCATTGCAATGAATACAAGATGAATAGATGATAAGGAACTTATGTCATTGAGACCACAATGCAAATTCATATTTCTTGTTGCGCTATGTACATCTTGCGGTCAAAATTTTCCTAGTTTCAACGAAATTTGCGAGCCAAAGAGCATCTTGCAAATTGGGATATCATTTGCATTTGAAACAGAAATAATCCATTAATATATATTAGTATGAATACTTTTCAGATAAATACGAAAAATTTCTCCATTGATAGATACTAGTATGAACACTGTTGAAATAGATATCAAAACTTTGTCTTGGCCAATACTTAGCCAGTTATCTGGACGCCAGGCCCCGGGTTCGCGTTATCCAACACCTATGTCCCCTGTTTCATCATATACATGTTGTAGGAAAATAACTTCAGTGATGTGCACTTAATGCTTTTACTAGTGAGAAGCCAGCATAGGTTCAAAAACATTGCCATTAATAAACAAAAAAAAAAGTTTTTTCGACTCTCAAATACTTATCTCTTTTCCCATTTTGCTTTTCCCGTTCATTATGGATTTCTAGTTTTATACTTAGTCATCTTTCTATGTACGACGGGCTGACATGTATTCATCTCCATCTATATCCTCGCAAGATGGATCCGACCGACCGCTGTTCCATTCCAAATTTTATGCCCGCCGCTGCGGGGCTGACGCTTGCGAGCCCAACTGCTTATTGTTTCGCTATATACACCTTGCACTAAAAACATCTGTGATCTACAATTCTACCGCGGGTTCCTCGTATACATTAAATTTGTTCAAAGTATCTGTTGCTGATATGCATGCCTAGCAACTTCGCGTCCTTCCTGACATACATCAACAATGGTCTTACTAATGACAAGTGGACACAGTGGTATGAAAGATACTTCCATGATCTACAATTCATGCCTTAACATATCCATATATATCCTCGCATGACAGATTCAAACGACCACTGTTCCTTTTCATACTTAGCCAATTTTATGCCCACCGCTGCTGGGATGTCGCTTGCGAAATGAGCTGCTTATCGTTCCGCTATATACATCTTGCACTCAAAATATCTGCGATCTACAATTCCACCACGGGTTCCTTGTATTCATTAAGTTTGTTCAAAGTATCTGTTGCTTCTTTCCATCCCCAACAACTTCGCGTCCTTCCTCATATACATCAACAATGCTCTTACTAGTGGCAAGTGGACATAGTGCTACGAAAGATACTTCCGTGATCTGCATTTTATGCGTTAACTGGTGAGAACTCAACAAGAATTCGCAAGCATTTGCATTAATAAGCAAACACTATATGTTCTTCTGCGAGATACTTGGTTCTTTTTCCCTTCTCTTCTTCCCGTGTATTATTTACAATTCCAATGCAAACTTCTCCATCCTTTTTCCTTTATTTTCTTCCTGTGTATTATGGGACTATAAAATATGGACATGATATTTTATAGAACATGTACAAATTTTGCATTCCATACCTAGCGACATTTTGGATTGCAGGTTCTCAGACGGGCAGGCGGGCTCAAAATTGGGCCTCCATTATTCCATGCCCAACAAATAGCACCACGAGTTCCATGATATACAAATTGACAAGTGCACCTGTGGATTGGTTAACTCAACATTGCACTGCTATTGTTTCATGTCCTCCAAACAATGCTCCCAGTTCCATGATATAGAAATTGACAGATGAAGTGCAGGGTTGGCGGGGTGGATATTGCCATTGTTTACGGATGCTAATCCCTATGAAGTATCTAACAGTATCTAAAAAGTTATTTTAGTTTTTATTTTTTCCCTATATAACAGTATCTAAAAAATTATTTTGAATACTAAAATAGCTCTTAGTAGTGACAACTAGACACAGAGTTACAAATCAGTTGGGATTGCACTCTCCGCAATATACAAATTGACTACTGAATTCTGACATCGTCCGCTCTTCCATGTTACAAATTATGCATTCCAATGTTTGGAGCGATACAATTAGAAGGTCAGGGCCTCGCCTCCATTGCAGACACTTTCTCAGCCTGTTTTGGATCCTCCTGTTTCCTGGTTCACAAAATATGCAGCTCCGGCGTTGGTGGGTTGACATATGTTTATCTCCATCTATATAATTCGACAACGAATCCGACCGACCACTATCGCTTTCGATGCTTTCAATGTTTTTCTGTTATATACATATTCCACTCTAAATTTTCGTGATCTACAATTTCACTCTAAATTTTGGTGATCTACAATTCCACTGCTAACTACATTCTTTTTCCCTTTTGTTTCTTCCCATGTATTATGGGACTAAATAGTATGCACATGATATCTTATAGAGCATGTACTAATTCCCATGATATTTTATAGAACATGTACAATTTCCACATTCGATATCTAGCGACATTTTGGACTGTGGGTTCTCGGGCGGGCAGGACAAACTTGGACCTCCATTGTTCTGTGGCCTACAAATAGCACCCACAGTTCCGCGATATACAAATTGACAAGCAAACCTACGGAGTGTCTGACTTAACATTACACTTCCATTGTTTTGTGTCCTCCAAATAGCGCTCGCAGTTCCGCGATATACAAATTGACACACGTAATGCAGGACTGGCGGGGTGGAGATTGCCATTGTTTACAGATGCTAGTCCCTATGAAATATCTAACAGTATCTAAAAAATTATTTTGAATACTAAATTAGCTCTTAGTACTGACAACTGGACATAGAGGTATGAAACAGTTGGGATTGCACTCTCTGCAATATACAAATTGACTACTGGATTTTGACATTTTCAACTCTTTCGTGTTACAGATTATGCATTCAAATGTTCGGAGCGATACAATTAGAATATCCAGACCTCGCCTCCTTTGCAGACACCTTCTCAATTTTTTTGGATTCTCCTATTGCCGGGTTCATGAAATCTACAATTCCAGTGTGGTCAATCTACCACTGCTCACAAATGTTTCAAATTATCTCTTGCTGCCTTCCATCCCCACTAACTTCCTGTGCTACAAGTTGTCCTAACATATCCTCTTCATTGTTACACGTATTGCACTAAAAAAGTTCCGAGACATACAATTTGACCCTCACACCCTCACCCTCAACGCTTGTACGTTGCAACCCTGTTTTGTAGCTGTCTTTTTTCCCCTACCCGCGACCTCCATACTTTCTTACTATGCAATTAGAAACCTTTCATGCTAATAGCTGATCATGCAGGAACCCTCAACATTTTCATTAATGGTCGAAAACCTCGAGGAGATCTCCCATTATTACGCATTAAACCAAGATGTCAGGAGAGTTATTTTGTCCCTTCCGATTTTTCATCTCCAACACATGTCCTCGTGTTGGGCCGCTTAAGAAATCTACAATGCTTAATCACTCATTGCAATATCCAACGTGTTGGAATTTCTATGTATGCAATTAGTACTATTTAATGTTAACAACGCATCATGCAACAACCATCCAAATTGTCATTAATCAACGAAAGTCTCGAGGACATCTCCCATTCACATGCTTTCGACCAAAATTTGCGCAGGGTTATATTATCCCTTCCAACTTTTTATTTCATTTATCATCTGGAAAAAATAAACATTCTTGTAGACTTATGGCACCAGGTTGACAAAAGTTTTATGGAGATATAGTAAATATGTTCACACAAGAGGACCAGATCTTTCAGTGGTCCAGGGCATACTTTTACTATTCATCCCGTTCTGCCCAAAACGAAGTGATTTGGACCTTTGGAATCGCTCGTGCAGGTTGCGTTTCTGACGTTTTTGACTCTAAGGAGGCGGTCTCTTGGTGCGCCGAAAAATATATTCTAGGCCAAAGAATTATTCCACTATGCGACCATTCTCCTGTTTCTTTGTCGCCTCAGCTCTTCCGCAAGATGTTAAAATTGTCGAACCCAACATTGACGTTCAGAGGACAAGACTGCAAACAGTTTCTAGAAAAACATCATAACGGGTTGAACATCTTAGCGGACTTCCTCGAAGAACTGACAATAGTTCCTGAAGATATCACAAGGCTGCAGGTAAGTTCCTTTAGAAATCCATTCCGGGAAATTGCTTGGTTGGTTACAAGAATAACGGGACATACATCCACAACAAGCATTTCCCATATAATTATTTATATTTTGTATTTCACAGTCAAGGAAAAATACATTTTCGATTGGGGGAAGCTAATTTCGATTGAGATCTGCTCCCAGTTGTCACGATTCAAAGAATTGAATCAATTTTGCATGTCATCCTACTTGATTTTCGCAATTGTGTATTGTTGTCCGTTTCCAAAACTTTTTCTTTCCAATAAAATAAACTGTGGATTCGACCCAGTAACATTCTGGCATGAGGCACTGTGGAGACACAAGGCCTCCCATTATTTTTGTGAAGTTTTTAATGGCTTTGTCTTAGTTTTCAAAGATTTACTATTAGGCAAGGATGCTCCACGGATGTCTGGCCAAGAAACCAAGTTTTTGAACAGGAAGGGCACACTTGAGCAAGAGGAAAATCACAGTGTCCTCATGGTATTTGGCTCTAAAGAAAATCCTTCCTTCCTTCCATGCCACAACAAGGACAAGATGTTTGTTGCAGAAATAGCAAGACAATACAACCATTGGTTGCATTTTTTCCATGGAAAAAAAAAACAGTTCATTCCTCTGCCCTGGAAAGTTGGAGACTTCGTGTGTAGAAACATCAACAAGATTGACGAGTTTGCTGCCCATTTCAAGAAATTGAACCTAACATACACTGAAAGGCTAAAAGGGTTTGACCCTAATGGCATTTTTCGAGAACATTTACTGGGTGTTGGCTTTAACACCTCTTTTATCCATACACACCTGACCCAAGACAGGAACAGTGTCGAAAACAATCCTGCTTCTGCCGATTGCGATGTAGAGAGATTGCAAAGCGCCAATGAATTGTACAGACAACATGGAAAAGTATTTGGTGAGAAGAGTACCTAGTCCCCCGCCAGCACTCCCAAGAGCATGACATCACGAAGCATCTCTTCAATGGTCCACCCTAGTAAGAAATCAATCCAGAAATATTCAAACGGAGGAGGAGATAAGAACCCTCCTCCCATAAATATTGATAGTTCTCACAAAATTCCACCGATGAAGAAGAGAAAAAAACAATGCAGGGTAGGCGGAGGAACCCCAAATTGAAAGTGTAAAACTGCAACTTGAAATTGAAGCTCAACACATGCAAAAAATTGGGTCATCCGCGGTGGAAATATCGAACACTGACTTTTTTGACATAGATTAATCCTTCGTAATCAAGAGCGTTATTTTTGACAACCAATGTAAAAGTCTAGTCATTGAAAAGAGCGCAGATATTAACTTTAGAAAAATTTTGTCGTCCCAAATCTGCCAATTTCACTAGGGAACCAGTGACATTCTTCATGATTCCATTCGAGGAATTGAGACAGAAAATGCCAATATGAAACAACGCCTCAACGAATTTGAGCAGGCTTTCCTTGCAACTCTAGAATTTTTCAGTCCTTTGGAAAAAATTGTGCTTTCTACCACTGTAGCGAAGATGAAAGTATCCTCTACCCTCCTTGCATGCTCTAGAGATCTTGTAGATAATAACATCAACAAAAGAATGTAGGTAGTTACTGAAGCCTGGGAAACATCGCAAAATTTAGTTTCCTTCAGAAAGAAGGCCAATGGTTTGCTGGAACAATTGGAGACGAATTTAAAAAATGAACAACTTTTTTGTGATCAGGTACTGGCCCCTTTTGCCAAATATGCCAACAACACATCGGAACTGAAAAGAAGATAGGAGAAACTCCCCTCGCCAAAGCGCACCAAAAAATTAAAAGCATGCTGGGAAAAGAAAGTTGACAACTTGTAGCTCATTGTCAAGTCATGTAAACAAGTCATATCAGAAAAGGAAGATTTATTCAGAAGCCTGCTCCAGTTGGAATTAGTCGGAACTACCAATGAGGTTCAAGATCCTAAGTTAATTCTCAAATCCTTGTCAGTCACCAAATAAGCCTTCAAGGAACAAGTTGATATTTTAAAGGGTTTGTCTTTCGAAAAGTTTTACAACATACTTGAACATTGTCTAGATGAGCACGAGCGCTGGGTACTGGACTATGCCTCACAAAATGAAGAAATTGAATAGACTCTGCATAGTATTTCAATGGATCTAAGGAAATTAGAAAATGACCTTTACGACATAGAAATCCGGGATGAAACCAACACAACCCCCATGAAAAGATACATCGAAGAATGGTTCCAAGAGAGAATGGACGACCTCGTCCAGGAAGGGCAAGAACCGATCAACAGGACTACAATTCCCATCGATGAAAACAACAAAAATGCATCGGCTTCATAGTGAGTTTATACTCTCATCTTGTTTTGTTTATCAATCCAGTTTAATTCTATGCTGTCATCTTCTCTTCTTTATCAATCCACTTATGTCCTCTTTTAATAGAAAACTGTAACCAAACACTCTTAACTTCCAATTTCTTCTTTTCAGGTCTTCCTCTCTACTATCGTGCACTTCTTTCAACGTTCCTAATTCTTGTACTTATTTCTTTTTATGGTCCGCGGGAGCCCCAAACCCAATCTATATTGCAAACACATTTGAATTTCCAGAAAAATGTAACAAACATTATTAATTTTTGATAAATTCTAATGACAACTGATTCGATAATGCCCTTATTGTATACTAAATTTTGGGTTTCCAGGAACCTTTCTTGTTTGTTCCAAATAAAACTAATTCGGATATGCTACATTTCTTGTCTCCTATTGTATGCTATTTTTTTGGTCTTCAACGACGTTGATGTAATTTCCAGATATATGTAACAAACATTATTTATTTTATAATAAGTTTGTATTGTATAGTTCACAACGCCGCTTCTCAATTTGTATATCGCGGAACTCTTGATGCTATTTGTAGGGCATGAAACAAAAAAAAACTATTTTTGAAATCACCATCCCGAGAACGCGTGATCCAAAAACTGGGGAAGTATGGAATGACCCCTCCCTGCATGCTCTATAAAACGTGAACAAAGAAAACTAATTCGACAATGCTATATCTTTTTTTTCCAAGAAAAGCCTTAGTTTTAAAGCAAGCTAATTCGGGAAAATGTTATTACTATTCTATTGTATAACATACATTAATGTTTTGTAAATTTTTATAGTCCACAACTCTGCCTGTCATTTTGTATATCGCGGAACTGTCGGTTCTATTTGTAGGCCACATAACATCAGAGACTCAATTTTGAACCCGCCAATTTCTAGAAACATGTAACAAACATTATTAATTTTTGATAAATTACAAAGAAAACTGATTTGAAAATGCCCGCGATCCAAAAACTGGCGAAGTATGGAATGACCGGTCCCTGCCTGCTCTATAAAACGTGTGCAAAGAAAACTAATTCGGAAATGCTATATCTTTCTGTCCAAGAAAAGCCTTATTTTTAAAGAAAGCTAAACTTTGCCTATCATTTTGTATATCGCGGAACTGTCGGTGCTATTTGTAGGCCACGAAACATCAGAGGCCCAATTTTGAACCCGCCAGCTCGAGAACCCGCGATCCAAAAATTGGCTAAGTATGCAATGAGGGATCCCTGCATCCTCTATAAAATCTCTTTCCCATACTTTATAAAAGTATAAATTCCGTATGTATAAAAGTAAATATCTACTTTATACAAGTACATATTTCGTATGTCTAATTTTTTTACTTGTGATGAATTTCTATAGTTCACAATTGCACTCCTCCATTTTTGTATCGCAGAGAACATCAGAGGCCCAATTTCTGTATCACGGAACTATCGGTGCTTTTTTTATATCGCCAGCCCGATAACCGACGATCCATTACAAAAGTACATATTTCCTATGTCTAAAAGTATTTCAATGTATTTCAAATTTCTAGCCACATGTGTGTACTAGGTCGTATTTACTCCCATCCCAACCTGGCAGGGACTCCACTGCCATGCAACCTTGTTTTAATCTATAATGCCACTTTATATGTTAAAACATTATAAATATCATTATCTTATTGGAATTTCCAAGTTAAAAGTTGGTGTACTCACTCTTATTTCCATCTATAATGTCACTTTAAAGAATTAACAATCAAATCTACTTCTCACCTATTCATCTACTAAGATTTTTATACTTTAAATATTCATTCCACTTAGATGATAGGTTATTTAGTAACTTCTCACATATATAATTTAGTCTCTTATGACACCAACTTAATTTATGAATGTTCCCTTGGCCCAACCTAATAAGTTAATAGTTAGGGTTTTTATGTCAAATTGTTCATGATAATTTTGACTATCAACAAAGTTTAAAAAAATCAAAGAATTGTTGATAAATCAAAGAATTGTGTATTAGAGAGTAATGAAAAAAATGGTACACTAACAATAATGAAAACATAAATTTGAACATGGATATGAACTTAAGGAAATATAGATGATGGTTTGGTGCAAAATATAACAATTGGACTTCTAAGGGATTTGAACAAGTCCATATTAGTTGATAAGAAAAGTAAAATGAATGACTCTAAACCTTCAAAACTTAACAATTATCTATAAACCATTAACCTTAAATTCATTGGATTAAGAATGGTAGATTAGTAACCTACAAAGTTTCAAAATAAAGGAAACTAAACATAAAAACTCATTTTATTTTTATTTTTATGGTCTACACTTTTATGGATGTGTTTTCATGACTCTTGTCAACTAGGTGATTTCATTCCATACTTATCATCTCTACCATATTATGGTAGAGGGTTTCCCTGGAATGCGTGGTCTCTGGGTCTGTTATCCAGTCCACTTCCTGGCTCAGTTCTTCCTAGGCTTTGCCCTTGCCCTTGGCAGTGATTTCCCTCTCCCACCTAGTGATGGTTTCTTTTCCTTTCGGTTCGACCAATGCTTGGAAGGTACCCTTGGCATCTCGGGCCGCTTGCTCCATCCTTGAAATCATTCTATGGCTTGTTAGATTTTCTTCCATCTGGGTGTTTCTTTTGGTGTGCATTGTCTTCATACACACCATCTTGGATGGATTGTGGCGGTTCTTTCCTTGAATTCTCCTCCTGTTCCTATTGACCCAGGGGTTCCTTCTTTCTGGGCCCTTATTTTTGTGGTGGCTTCTGCTGTTGCGCTTTTCTCGTCTGCATCTATTCCTAGTGCTTCAACTCTTATGGAAATTCTCCTACTGTGGACTCATCCTTGCAATCATGGTCTTCCCGTAGAGGTGGTCCTTCCCGTCCTTTTTGTCTGTCTCGGTATGTGTGACCACGAAAATCCGTCCATTATCCCTGCGTCGACCATTGCCCCTGCTCGTTGTGTAACCAACGTTGTTCTTCCCCGTACCTTTTCTTGGGAGAGGTGTGACCCTACTGGTGTGTGGTAACATTTTTTGTCCTACATCACTCACGACCTACGGATTCCCATTTGTACTTTCCCTTGCACTAACCCTGCTCTTTTTCCTATTGATGTGAACTTGATGTCGTACCCCCATATGTTGTGTGGTCTGATCCCGCATTGTCACTTGTAATCAAGTGTTGGTTATGAATATTCTTCCTTGATTTGTCGTGTCGACCTATTGGCCTTGCACTGCTCCTCTCAATGTGTCCTTCCGTACTTAAGCTGCTATCACAGTCTTTTGTCGCTAGTTGTATGTAGTCTGTTCTAAATTGACCATTTGGGATGTTGCTCTAGGTGGTGTCTAACTTTGATCCTTCCTTGCTGACCCCTTGATTAGAGATTCTGTCTGCCAAACCATTTGCTGACCTGCGTACCCAACATAACTCCAATGTGTTCATCTTTTGCAGATGTTCCTGGATTTTTTGTAGGGAGTGTGCCAAGCACCAGTGTCTCTGAACTTTGCCCACTCTGGTGCCATTTTGGAGTCTCTTCACTATGTTGATTACCAGAGTGGATTCACCTTCCACGATAATGTTTTTCATCCTTTTATGGATTAGAATCTCGAGGCCAATCTCCAGGGCTCCGAATTCCGCTGCATTGTTAGTTGACTTTCCCATACTCCCAATGTGAAACTAGATTATGTTGCCACCACTATTCCTGATTACCCTGCCCATTCCTATCATGTCTGGGTTTCCTTTTTCCGCCCCGTCGAAATTCAACTTGAGGGACCCTTTTAGAGGGGGATTCCAGTCACACTCACCTATTTGGAGTTGTGGTGGCCATCCTATTTGTGTTCGGTTGCACCCGTCTTTTAGGTGAAAAGCTTCTAGGACTCTAGAGTCCTGACCTGCGATTTGCACTTTCCAATTCTAGCAGTTGTGGCTCTGCATTGTTTCTCTTGTAATGGAGATTATTTTTTCTTTGATTTTCCCTTCCAGAAGGCTTTCATTCTTGAAGATGAGCCGATTCCTTTCTTTCCATATTGTCCATATGATCATCCCCGGAATGAGAGTCCAACATAGATTCACCTCTTCATTTTCGCTGTAACTCTCATTCCAGTTGTTGATGGTTGCACAGATGTTACCTCGGGTCCTATTGGACTATCAAAAAATACCTACCGCCCATTCCTAGATCTCTGTTGTGTAGGTAAAATCATCGAGGAGATGATTCATTGTTTCTTCCTTAGCTTGATAGAGGTGTCACCGTGACGGGCCTATGAAGCCCCTTTTCCTTAGGTTTTCCTAGGTTAGAATTCAGTTGTGAAGTACTAACCATTTGAAATTTTTTATTTTTGGCCACTGAGGGCTGCTCCAGAGCTCATCCCATAGTTGTGTTGGGTCTTCTTGGTCTTGGTCCATGATGTAATGTTGGGCTTCCTTCAAGTTGAATTCCCTGCCATTTTTCCAACCCCATCTTAATTGGTCTTCTTCTTCCGAGACTACAATTTTCCTTTTCCCCAGTTCCTCCTCCACCTCTTTCGCGATTGTTGTGGTCTGATCTCTAGTTTGGGAATCGAGATTTTCCCAGATTATCCATATGTTTCGATCTATTTCCTGCTTCCAATAGTGGTGGAATTTGGTTTTTCCTTGCACGATCATGTCCCGTTGGAGTTCCTTCTTGTCCGGATTTCCCATTTTGGGTTCCTGTTGCCAGGCATCCTCCCAGAATCTGGCTATTTTACCATTCCTTGATTCCCATAATATGTGTGTTTGGACCCAGGTTTTGTTGTGCCAAGCTAGGTTCCAGATGGCTAAACCCTCCCCGGTGCCCATAAAATGAATTCGGTCCTAGTCGTTTATGTTCGGGGCATACTTGGCCTTCCAGATGGTTTCCCACGGGGAAGAAGTTTATTTAACCCATCGCCACTAGAGTTTCTCCCCATAGGCTTCGTTTCTTACTTGTGGGTCTTGTAGCCCCAGTCCTCTGCATTTTGGCTTGCAAACCTTCTCCCAAGCCACCAGGGCCTATTTTTTCTTTGTTTTCTCTCCTCACCATAAGAAGTCCCTTTGGATGGTCCTTATTTTTTGTAGTATTCCTTTGGGAGCAGGAAATACGAGCATCATATAGGTTGGAATTGCTTGCAGAACCGTCTTGGTTAGTATAAGTCTCCTCGCAAGGTTGTGGGATCTATACGTCCATTTTTTCACCCTCTCCTGTAGCTTGTTGAGCACTCCTTCCCAAGTTACCATTTTGTATGCTCTATTCATCAGGGGGATGCCCAAGTATTTAGTTGGGAGAGTTTTGCGATCAAAGCCCAAAATAATTTCCAGGTTCCTTTGGATTGCAGAGTTGGTGTTGAAAAAGTAGATCATCGATTTGGAATGGTTGATCTTGGCTCTCGAGGCTTCCCCAAACTCTTCTAAGATCATTTTGAAAGTTTTTTCTTCCTTGACTGTGGGCATGCCATGGGTTAAGGTGTCATCCACTAACTGTTGGTGTGTGGAAGTAGGGTAGTTTTCAAAAGGTTTGAGGCCTGTTATTTCTCCTGCTGCTGTTGCGCTTTTTATGCTTTGACTGAGACCTTCCATCATCAGAATGAATAGGAAGGGGGATAGCGGGTCTCCTTGTCTGATGCCTCTAGTGGGCCAGAAGGGTTTGGATGGGGCTCCATTTATCAGGGGCGAGTAACTTATCGTTGAGACTAGGTTGATAATCCAGTTGATCCAGTGTTGGGTGAAACCAAAGGTTTCCAGAGTCTTAACCATGTAGTGCCAACTAATTTTTTCATAGGATTTTACTAGGTCAAGTTGTATTATCATCCCCCCTCTCGTCTGGATTTTCAAGGTGTGGATTAGCTCATGGTCATGGATGATGTTTTCCATGATTTGTCATCCTTCCACAAAACCCGCCTATTCTTGTGAAATCAGTGTGAGTAGGAGGGGTTTCAATCTATTGGATGACTTTGGAAATTATCTTGTAAACCACATTGCATAAAGCTATGGGTTTGTAGCGATCAGGGGTCCTTGCCTCATTTTCTTTGGGGATTAGAGTAATCATTGTGACATTTAATGCTTTTAGGATCAAGGCCGACCATTTAGAGTCCTCCACCACCCTATAAACATCGTGTTTGACCACTTCCTAGCAGGCTTTGAAGAATTCCACTGTGAAACCATCTAGACCTGGGGCTTTCCTGTTGGGCATCTCCTAGATCACTTGATCAATTTCCTCCTTAGCTATGGATTTGTTTAGGTTGTTATTCTATTCCTCGATGAATAGATGTGGGATGTGCTACGCTATCCTTTGGATGTCCTCTGTTCAATCTTTGTTGGGTTCCTGGGCTATCCCATGGAAGTGGCTTACCAGGGTATTTTCAATATGCTTGTGGGATTCTCTCTCGATCCCATCATGATCCTTAATTTTCAAGATTTTGTTGTGGGCTCTTCCGAAAGTGGTTTTTCTATGAAAAAACTTGGTGTTCCTCCCTCGATCCTTTAGCCATGTGATTCAAGACTTTTGGTGCCATAGAATTTCTTCCTGCTATCATCTTCCTTCCCATTCTTGGGTCACTTGGATCTCTTCCTTTTTTCGATCCTCTGTATAGCCCTTCGCTATGCAAACTTCCTGGAGTCTTCTCATTCTTTCTTCAATATTTTTCTTCTCTTGGTTTATGTTGCCAAAAATTTCCTTGTTCCACTCCTTGATCTTATATTTGATGTACTTTAGTTTCTTATAGAGTTTGAACATCCATGTCCCTTGCTCCGGTTGTTCCTCCCGCCACCAATGGTTGATGTTCTCCTTGAAGGTGGGGTGTTCAATCCAGAATTTCTCAAATCTGAATGGTCTATTCTTCGGGGTGGTTGGGAAGTCTGCTTCCAGTTGTACTGGCCAGTGATTAGAACCCCCACAGGGAAGGATGTTGCAATCTAAGGTTAACCCCTGCATAATGATGGATTCCAACACCAAGAATCTGTCTAGTCTTATCACAACCTGATGTTGATTTATCCATTTATTGTTCCAAGTGAAATGCCCATTATTGGTTCTAATGTCCACCATCTCCGTTGTGTCTATGAACATTGAGAATTCTTCCGCATCTATATCCAATCTCCTGGTGCCTCCTTTTTTCTTTGCAAGTGATGTGATGATGTTGAAGTCCCCTGCCAGGATCTAGTGGAGGTTGCTGGAGTGGGCTTTTAGGTCTTCTAGGTGTAGAAGCATTCTTCTATTTTCCTTTAGCATTTCGGGTCCATACACATTAGTGCATAGAATCATCACCGTATTCCCAATGATTTGCATGTTAACCAAAAGTGTGTGCCTGGTAGCCTCAACTGTTATTAGGTTCATCACTTGTGAGTTCCACAAGGTGAGGATACCTCCTGCCATTTGTTGTCCTTCGAAAGACAACATCTTGTACTTGCTCCATTGTTTTTTGCTGATTGTTTCCATTCTGTCTACAGTGCATTTTGTCTCTTGGATGAAACAAAGGTCCGGTTGTTCCTTCCTAAGTCTATTTCTAAGAATTCTCTGCTTTCATAGGATTTTTAGGCCTCTTATATTCCATGTTATAATCTTCATTTAAACATGTGGGGGGGATTTGGGAAAGAGATTTTTTATCTTACCTGAGTTTATTAGTAGAGCTCCTAGTTATTGTAGGGCTACGCTGTTTGTTTTCCTTCCTTTTTTCCTTCGTGTTTGCTTGGGTGAGAGTTGCGGTTGTCCTTTGCCTACTTTGATTCCTAGGTGTCCTATCACCCTGTGTGTGCGCTTGAGCCCTCTGTATTTGGCTTCCTCCCTTAGGAGGAATAGGTATTGGATGCAGTCTAGTTGCTCCGCTAGTACATTGTCTACACCCTTCCTTTTTCATTGCTCCAGTATGTTCGAGAGATCGATCCCTTCCCTTTCCACAATGTATCTGAGATCAAGATGTTTTGTTCCTACCTCTCTTAGGGTCATTTCCTCGTCTCCGTCTTCCTCCTACATGGGGGTGGGGGTATCTCTGGTTTCTCCGTCCATATGAGTTGCGCTACCCCTCTTTCCCATCTCCTTTCTTGGGCTATCTGTATCCTCATTTGTTGCTTGTTCCTTGACTTCTTTATCTTTTGTCTTTTCCTTTCCTCCATCCTCCCCTTTGTTGATCTTGTCCTGTCCTTCTTTATTATTCCCGGCCTCCGGATTTCTCCCTGTTGGGGTTTTACTTTGTTTCTTGTTAGCTCTGTTTATGTGGTTTGGTTTTATAAACCCATCCTCATCCTGCTATAGTTTGGTGTTTTCCACTTCTTGTTTTTTAATGATCAGACATTCTCTGATTAGGTGTCCATGTTCATGACATATTCTGCATCTGAAGGGTATCTACTCATAGTCAAAGTTTTGTATCCAATCCTCATCCCTGAATTCCAAGCTTATGGATTCTGGGAGTTACCCCCGACACATACATCTCTATGTATATTCTTACATAGGATGCGTATCGTCCTTTTAGGGTTTCTTCTAATGCCTTCACATATTTTCCCAGTTTGTTCCCTATTGCTTCAAAGGTGGAAGATAGCCAGTAATATAACGACAAGGAGTAAAGTCTCAGCCATAGAGGTACATTTTTTAAAGTTTCTTTCTCTGGGGAGAAGTTTTCCTTCCATGGGCACATGTACAGTCCTGCTGAGGTGTGGAAGTATGCCCCCCCTCAAATATCTTATCCCTATCTTCCAGGTTCATGAAAACTTCTATAAAGAAGCCTTTCGAGCCTAGGTGTAGATCCACTTCTCCGCTTGGCTTCCATTGATATTTAATCCAATTGCGCAACGTTCTTTCTGTGGGCCACAAACCCATACAATTGTAGATTAGAGCATGTGTCTTCATCTGGTCCTTATAGATTTTCGTTTGCAGATCATCCAGTATTACCTTGGGTATCATTGTTGTCTTTGGTTTACATGGGTTGCGCCCTTCTGCCCCATTGGGGTTCTCCATTTCTTGCAAAATATTTCGAGTTTCTCTAGCTTCTTCCCCCATGCCATCGCTTTTCCTCTGGTTTCTTTCCTCACTCTTTTCCGGTTCTGATCTCGAGGTGATTTTCATTGGTGCCTTGAAAAATACGCCTTGTGGGCCTTTCCCTCTGTCTACTACTACCTTCTTGTATGAGGGGGTTCCATTACCGCCCCCCTTGGTACTCATGCTTTCCTCTACTGTGGTTGTGACTACCAAACCCTAGCTTGCAGTTGCTCCAATCTCTCATGAGATGAAAGATAACCCTTGGGATGAAAAATTCGTCCAAAGGAAGTGATTCCTTAGATAATAATATATGCAAGATCTTACTATTACCAAGTGTTTTATTTTTCAAAATTATACTAGTATAGATCCATCTTGAGTTTGTCAATTGAGTTTAGTTTGGATGGTTTGGAGGAATGATTGATACCCACCTAGTTTCAATCACCATAAGTGACATGTTGAAGTTCTTTTTAGCACCCAATAAGTTAAGAAATATCAAAATAATATATATTATTTAAATGTATAAATTATTATTTTTCATAAATATAATATGAAAGATCTTACTATTACCAAGTGTTTTATTTTTCAAAATTATACTAGTATAGATCCATCTTGACTTTGTCATTTGAGTTTCGTTTGGATGGTTGGGAGGAATGATTGATATCCTCCCCACCTAGGTTTAATTACCATAAATGACATGTTGAAGTTATTTTTAGTGCCCAATAAGTTCTAACAACATGAAAATCTACATAATCACACTTAATTTTTTTAAAACAACATAGGCAATTTTAAGAACCATCTAAACCACTTTTACACAAAACTTTATGAAACATAAACAATACATAAGGAAATAGGAAACATATAGTTGGTGTGTTTGCATGGGCCAATGGTTAAGAACATGTGTTTCCTCCTAAGAGGTCGCAAGTTATCAAATCAAGAGTGGGGTAGGGTATGTATACCTCTGTACGCTTTAATTAATATGTGACCACCCTCATTTGGGATGTTGCAATAATATCCATTTTTTTACATTTCTCTCAATAAATTTTCAATATCATCTCCAACACTAAGTATTCTTGGCCACTCTAGATCTCTGATCACATGAATCCCTCTTCCTACCATACTCCAATAATCAAAGCATTTATATTCTTCTTCTAAAATCCTTTTACAAAATCTCTCTACGATTTCTCTCTTACAACTCCTCACACATGCAACATGCTTTGATACCACTTGATCTAGACAATGAACCAGATTAATTCAAAATGCATAGAAAATCAAAATGGAAACAAAATTTCATTCAAATGAGTCATAAATTATGCAAAACATCTCATTACTTGAAACACTAAATGCTTTATTGGCTCTTTATTGGCTCACAATTAAACTACAATCACAAATATGACATTATCTCCTAGGAAGTTACTTATCTAAATGAATTTGTGAACTCATACATAGGGGTTAAAATATTTCATACTTATAAAAACAACTTCCAGGGCTAAGAATTTTGTTCAACATTCATCTTTTGAGTGGGCCTAATGGTTAAGATTATGTGTTTCCTCCTAAGAGGTGACAGGTTCAAATCTAGATGAGAGTAGGGTATATGTATACCTATGTAGACTTTAACAGTTAAATCATCGCACAAAGGGGGTCCCTTGTCCCACAAACAAGGGGTTCTTAGAGTTCTCATGCACTAATTTGGTGTCTGGATTAGTCGTTACCTTAACATCAGATGATTATTATTATTATTATATGTTAGGAAAACCAATGAATCTATTGTCGAAATGCTAAAACTAAAATTGATCCAACCATTGGAATCTTGTATGTTTCATATCTATTCCATATGTTGTTTTGGAATCCATGTGGTATTTATTGATCAGTTATGATTCCTTTTTTGATGTGGCCAAAAAACATACACCATTATGTATCTCCAAATTCTCATCTATTTCACAAAATCCTACCCATCAATATACTTTGATATGGAATATCTAACACAAAATATATAATTGAAACAAAATGCTCTCTTTATTCACAAACCAAATAAAATTCTATATACAAAATTACCTCATTCATATAGGTCTCCATACAAAAAGGGAATGATTCACTTTTACAATGTCTTCTTGTTTCTTATAATATATTATCTAACTACCTTATTAATGATTCACCACTAATCTCAAGAAGTCCTTTCAATTATTATTCTCTGCTCTCTAACATTGATTTCAATCATTATGTTCCACTTCACAATCCCTCATATTTTACACCATTTACTCCGTATTTGACGTAGTAAATGTCCCTACTTACAAAACTAGATGTGAAAACATGTATCAAACTCATCTTCCAAAAACCACTTGGCTTGTGTGGGAAGTTTTTCTTTGTTGCCAATGAGGTATGTGGTGATAATGG
>JZKD02S2435324.1:379032-395975 GCA_000966675.3 Picea glauca
AGTGTAGACCATAAAAATAAAAATAAAATGAGTTTTTATGTTTAGTTTCCTTTATTTTGAAACTTTGTAGGTTACTAATCTACCATTCTTAATCCAATGAATTTAAGGTTAATGGTTTATAGATAATTGTTAAGTTTTGAAGGTTTAGAGTCATTCATTTTACTTTTCTTATCAACTAATATGGACTTGTTCAAATCCCTTAGAAGTCCAATTGTTATATTTTGCACCAAACCATCATCTATATTTCCTTAAGTTCATATCCATGTTCAAATTTATGTTTTCATTATTGTTAGTGTACCATTTTTTTCATTACTCTCTAATACACAATTCTTTGATTTATCAACAATTCTTTGATTTTTTTAAACTTTGTTGATAGTCAAAATTATCATGAACAATTTGACATAAAAACCCTAACTATTAACTTATTAGGTTGGGCCAAGGGAACATTCATAAATTAAGTTGGTGTCATAAGAGACTAAATTATATATGTGAGAAGTTACTAAATAACCTATCATCTAAGTGGAATGAATATTTAAAGTATAAAAATCTTAGTAGATGAATAGGTGAGAAGTAGATTTGATTGTTAATTCTTTAAAGTGACATTATAGATGGAAATAAGAGTGAGTACACCAACTTTTAACTTGGAAATTCCAATAAGATAATGATATTTATAATGTTTTAACATATAAAGTGACATTATAGATTAAAACAAGGTTGCATGGAAGCGGAGTCCCTGGCAGGTTGGGATGGGAGTAAATACGACCTAGTACAGACATGTGGCTAGAAATTTGAAATACATTGAAATACTTTTATACATAGGAAATATGTACTTTTGTAATGGATCGCGGGTTATCGGGCTGCCGATATAAAAAAAGCACCAACAGTTTCGTGATATAGAAATTGGGCCTATGATGTTCTCTACGATACAGAAATGGAGGAGTGCAATTGTGAACTATAGAAATTCATCACAAGTAAAAAAATTATACATACAAAATATGTACTTGTATAAAGTAGATATTTACTTTTATACATACGGAATTTCTACTTTTATAAAGTATGGGAAAGAGATTTTATAGATGATGCAGGGATCCCTCATTGCATACTTAGCCAGTTTTTGGATCACGGGTTCTCGGGATGGCGGGTTCAAAATTGGGCCTCTGATGTTTCGTGGCCTACAAATAGCACCGATAGTTTTGCGATATACAAAATGATAGGCGAAGTTTAGTTTGCTTTAAAAATAAGGCTTTTCTTGGACAGAAAGATATAGCATTTCCGAATTAGTTTTCTTTGCACACATTTTATAGAGCAGGCAGGGACCGTTCATTCCATACTTCACCAGTTTTTGGATCGTGGGCATTGTCGAATCAGTTTTCTTTGTAATTTATCAAAAATTAATAATGTTTGTTACATGTTTCTGGAAATTGGCGGGTTCAAAATTGAGTCTATGATGTTATGTGGCCTACAAATAGCACCGACAATTTCGCGATATACAAAATGACAGGAAGAGTTGCGGACTATTAAAATTTACAAAAAAATAATGTCTGTTATACAATAGAATAGTAATAACATTTTCCCGAATTAGCTTGCTTTAAAACTAAGGCTTTTCTTGGGAAAAAAAGATATAGCATTGTCGAATTAGTTTTCTTTGTACATGTTTTATAGAGCATGCAGGGAGGGGTCATTCCATACTTCCCCAGTTTTTGGATCACGCGTTCTCGGGATGGTGGTTTCAAAAATAGGTCTCTGTTGTTCCGTGCCCTATAAACAACATCGAGAGTTCCACGATATACAAATTGAGAAGCGGCGTTGCGAACTATACAATACAAACTTATTATAAAATAAATAATGTTTGTTACATATCTCTGGAAATTACATCAACATTTAAAACATCAACATCGTTGAAGACAAAAAAATAGCATACAATAGGAGACAAGAAATGTAGCATATCCGAATTAGTTTTATTTGGAACAAACAAGAAAGGTTCCTGGAAACCCAAAATTTAGTATACAATAAGGGCATTGTCGAATCAGTTGTCATTGGAATTTATCAAAAATTAATAATGTTTGTTACATGTTTCTGGAAATTCAAATGCGTTTGCAATATAGACTGGGATTGGGGCTCCCGCGGACCATAAAAAGAAATAAGTACAAGAATTAGGAATGTTGAAAGAAGTGCACGACAGTAGAGAGGAAGACCTGAAAAGAAGAAATTGGAAGTTAAGAGTGTTTGGTTACAGTTTTCTATTAAAAGAGGACATAAGTGGATTGATAAAGAAGAGAAGATGACAGCATAGACTTAAATTGGATTGATAAAAAAACCAAGATGGAAGTATAAACTCACTATGAAGCCGATGCATTTTTGTTGTTGTCGTCGATGGGCATTGTAGTCATGTTGATCGGTTCTTGCCCTTCTTGGAACTATTCTTCGATGTAGCTTTTCATGGGGGTTTTGTTGGTTTCATCCCGGATTTCTATGTCGTAAAGGTCGGTTTCTAATTCCCTTAGATCCATTGAAATACTACGCAGAGTCTATTCAATTTCTTCATTTTGTGAGGCATAGTCCAGTACCCAGCGCTCATGCTCATCTAGACAATGTTCAAGTATGTTGTAAAACTTTTCGAAAGACAACCCCTTTAAAATATCAACTTGTTCCTTGAAGGATTATTTGGTGACTGACAAGGATTTGAGAATTAAGTTAGGATCTTGAACCTCGTTGGTAGTTCTGGCTAAGTCCAACTAGATCAGGCTTATGAATAAATCTTCATTTTCTGATACGACTTGTTTACATGACTTGACAATGAGCTACAGGTTGTCAACTTTCTTTTTCCAGCATGCTTTTACTTTTTTGGTGCGCTTTGGCGAGGGGAGTTTCTCCTATCTTCTTTTCAGTTCCGATGTGTTGTTGGCATATTTGGCAAAAGGGGCCAGTACCTGATCACAGAAAAGATGTTCATTTTTTAAATTCGTCTCCAATTTTTCCAGCAAACCATTGGCCTTCTTTCTGAAGGAAACTAAATTTTGCGATGGTTCCCAGGCTTCAGTAACTACCTGCATTATTTTGTTGATGTTATTATCTACAAGGGCTCTAGAGCATGCAAGGAGGGTAGAGGATACTTTCATCTTCACTACAGTGGTAGAAAGCACCATTTTTGCCAAAGGACTGGCAAATTCTAGAGTTGCAAGGAAAGCCTGCTCAAATTCGTTGAGCCGTTGTTTCATATTGTCATTTTCTGTCTAAATTCCTCGAATGGAATCATGAAGAATGTCACTGGTTCCCTGGTGAAATTGGCAGATTTGGGCCGGCAAAATTTCGCTAAAGTTAATCTCTGCGCTCTTTTCAATGACCAGACTTTTAGATTGGTTGTCAAAAATAGCGCTCTTTATTACGAAGGATTAATCTATGTCAAAAAAGTCAATGTCCGATATTTCCATTGTGGATGACCCAATTTTTTGCATGTGCTCAGCTTCAATTTCAAGTTGCAGTTTTACACTTTCAATTTGGGGTTCCTCCGCCTGCCCTAGATTGTTTTTTTCTCTTCTTCATCAGTGGAATTTTGTGAGAACTATAAATATTTATGCAAGGAGGGTTGTTATCTCCTCCTCTGTTTGAAGATTTATGAGTTTCTTTCTTACTGGGGTGGGCCGTCGAAGATATGCTTCTTGTTGTCGTGCTCTTGGGAGTGTTGGCGGGGGACTGGGTACTCTTCTCACCAAATACTTTTCCATGTTGTCTGTACAATTCATTGGCACTTTGAAATCTCTCTGCATCACAATCGGCAGAAGTAGGATTGTTGTCGACATTGTTCCTGTCTTGGGTCAGGTGTGTATGGATAAAAGAGGTGTTAAAGCCAACACCCAGTAAATGTTCTCGAAAAATGCCATTAGGGTCGAACCCTTTTAGCCTTTCAGTGTACGTTAGGTTCAATTTCTTGAAATGGGAAGAAAACTCGTCAATCTTGTTGATGTTTCTGCACACGAAGTCTCCGACTTTCCAGGGCAGAGGAATGAACTGTTTTTTTTTTTGTCATGGAAAAAATGCAACCAATGGTTGTATTGCCTTGCTATTTCTACAAAAAACATCTTGTCCTTGATGTGGCATGTAAGGAAGGAAGGATTTTCCTTAGAGCCAAAGACCATGAGGACACTGTGATTTTCCTCTTTCTCAAGTGTGCCCTTCCTGTTCAAAAACTTGGTTGCTTGGCCAGACATCTAGGAAGCATCCTTGCCTAATAGTAAATCTTTGAAAACTGAGACAAAGCCATTAAAAACTTCACAAAAACAATGGGAGGCCTTGTGTCTCCACAGTGCCTCATGCCAGAATGTTATTGGGTCGAATCCATAGTTTATTTTATTGGAAAGAAAAAAATTTGGAAATGGACAGCAATACACAATTGCGAAAATCAAGTAGGATGACATATAAAATTGATTCAATTCTTTGAATCATGACAACTGGGAGCAGATCTCAATCGAAATTAGCTTCCCCCAATCGAAAATGTATTTTTCCTTGACTGTGAAATACAAAATATAAATAATTATATGGGAAATGCTTGTTGTGGATGTATGTCCCGTTATTCTTGTAACCAGCCAAGCAATTTCCCGAAATGGATTTCTAAAGGAACTTACCTGTAGCCTTGTGATATCTTCGGGAACTGTTGTCGGGTCTTCGAGGAAGTCCGCTAAGATGTTCAACCCATTATGATGTTTTTCTAGAAACTGTTTGCAGTCTTGTCCTCTGAACGTCAATGTTGGGTTCGTCAATTTTAACATCTCGCGGAAGAGCTGAGGTGACAAAGAAACAGGAGAATGGTCGCGTAGTGGAATAATTCTTTGGCCTAGAATATATTTTTCGGCGCACCAAGAGACCACCTCCTTAGAGTCAAAAATGTCAGGAATGCAGCATGCACGAACGATTCCAGAGATCCAAATCACTTTGTTTTGGGCGGAACGGGATGAATAGTAAAAGTATGCCCTATACCACTGAAAGATCTGGTCCTCTTGTGTGAACATATTTACTATATCTCCACAAAACTATTGTCAACCTGGTGCCATAAGTCTACAAGAACATTTATTTTTTCCAGATGATAAATGAAATAAAAAGTTGGAAGGGATAATATAACCCTGCGCAAATTTTGGTCGAAAGCATGTGAATGGGAGATGTCCTCGAGACGTTCGTTGATTAATGACAATTTGGATGGTTGTTGCATGATGCGTTGTTAACATTAAATAGTACTAATTGCATACATAGAAATGTCAACACGTTGGATATTGCAATGAGCGATTAAGCATTGTAGATTTCTTAAGCGGCCCAACACGAGGACGCGTGTTGGAGATGAACAATCAGAAGGGACAAAATAACTCTCCGCACATCTTGGTTTAATGCATAATAATGGGAGATCTTCTCGAGGTTTTTGGCCATTAATGAAAATGTTGAGGGTTCCTGCATGATCAGTTGTTAGCATGAAAGGTTTCTAATTGCATAGTAAGAAAGTACGGAGGTCGCGGGCAGGGGAAAAAAGACAGCTACAAAACAAGGTTGCAACGTACAAACGTTGAGGGTGAGGGCGCGAGGGTCAAATTGTATGTCTCGGAACTTTTTGAGTGCAATATGCATAACAACGAAGAGGATATGTTAGGACAGCTGGAAGCACAGGAAGTTAGTGGGGATGGAAGGCAACGAGAGATAATTTGAAACATTTGTGAGCAGTGGTAGAGTGACCACACTGGAATTGTAGATTTCGTGAACCCAGCAATAGGAGAATCCAAAATAGGTTGAGAAGGTGTCTGCAAAGGAGGCGAGGTCTGGACCTTCTAATTGTATCGCTTTGAACATTTGAATGCATAATCTGTAACATGAAAGAGCTGACGATGTCGGAATCCAATAGTCAATTTGTATATTGCAGAGAGTGCAATCCCAACTGTTTCATACCTCTATGTCTAGTTGTCAGTACTAAGAGCTAATTTAGTATTCAAAATAATATTTTAGATACTGTTAGATAGTTCATAGGGACTAGCATACGTAAACAATGGCAATCTCCACCCCGCCAGTCCTGCATTACGTGTGTCAATTTGTATATCGCGGAACTACGAGTGCTATTTGGAGGACATGAAACAATGGAAGTGCAATGTTAAGTCAGATACTCTGTAGATTTGCTTGTCAATTTGTATATCGCGGAACTGTGGGTGCTATTTGTAGGCCACAAAACAATGGAGGTCCAAGTTTGTCCCGCCCGCCCGAGAACCCACGGTCCAAAATGTCGCTAGATATCGAATGTGGAATTTGTACATGTTCTATAAAATATCATGGGATTTAGTACATGCTCTATAAGATATCATGTGCATAATTTATAGTCCCATAATACATGGGAAGAAACAAAAGGGAAAAAGAACGGAGTAGTTAGCAGTGGAATTGTAGATCACCAAAATTTAGAGTGGAATTGTAGATCACCAAAATTTAGAGTGGAATATGTATATAACAAAAAAACATCGAAAGCATCGAAAGCGATAGCGGTTGGTCGGATTCATTGTCGAATTATATAGATGGAGATAAACATATGTCAACCCGCCAACGTCGGAGCTACATATTTTGTGAACCGGGAAACAGGAGGATCCAAAACAGACTGCGAAAGTGTCTACAAAGGACGCAAGGCTTGGACCTTCTAATTGTATCGCTCCAAACATTGGAATGCATAATCTGTAACATGGAAGAGCGGACAATGTTGGAATTCGGTAGTCAATTTGTATAATGCGGAGAGTGAAATCCCAACTAATTTGTAACTCTGTGTCTAGTTGTCACTACTAAGAGCTATTTTGGTATTCAAAATAATTTTTTAGATACTGTTATACAGGGAAAAAATAAAAACTAAAATAACTTTTTAGATACTGTTAGATACTTCATAGGGATTAGCATCCGTAAACAATGGCAATCTCCACCCCGCCAGCCCTGCACTCTGTCTGTCAATTTCTATATCACGGAACTGGGAGCATTGTTTGGAGGACACGGAACAATAGCAGTGCAATGTTGAGTTAACCAGTCCGCAGGTGCGCTTGTCAATTTGTATATCGCGGAATTCGTGGTGCTATTTGTAGGGCACGGAACAATGGAGGCCCAATTTTGAGCCCGCCCGCCCGGCTGAGAACCTGCAATCCAAAATGTCACTAGGTATGGAATGAAAAATTTGTACATGTTCTATAAAATATCATGTCCATATTTTATAGTCCCATAATACACAGGAAGAAAATAAGGGAAAAAGGATGGAGAAGTTCGCAGTGGAATTCTAAATAATACACGGGAAGAAGAGAAGGGAAAAAGAACCAAGTATCTTGTAGAAGAACATCTAGTGTTTGCTTATTAATGCAAATGCTTGCGAATTCCTGCTGAGTTCTCACCAGTTAACGCATAAAGTGAAGATCACGAAAGTATATTTCGTACCACTATGTCCACTTGCCACTAGTAAGAGCATTGTTGATGTATATGAGGAAGGACGCGAAGTTTTTGGCGATGGAAAGAAGCAACAGATACTTTGAACAAACTTAATGTATACAAGGAACCCACGGTGGAATTGTAGATCACGGATGTTTTGAGTGCAAGATGTATATAGCGGAACGATAAGCAGCTCATTTCGCAAGCGGCATCCCCGCAGCGGCGGGCATAAAATTGGCTAAGTATGAAAAGGAACAACGGTCGATCGAATCCATCGTCCGAGGATATATATGGAGATGTTAAGGCATGAATTGCAGATCATGGAAGTATCTTTCATACCATTGTGTCCACTTGTCACTAGTAAGACCATTGTTGATGTAGGTCAGGAAGGACGCGAAGTTGCTAGGTATGCATATCAGCAACAGATACTTTGAACGAAGTTAATGTATACGAGGAACCCATTGTAGAATTGTAGATCACAGATGTTTTCAGTGCAAGGTGTATATAGCGGAACAATAAGTAGTTGGGATCGCAAGCATCAGCCCGCAGCGGGGGGCATAAAATTTGGAATAGAACAGTGGTCGGTTGGATCCATCTTGCGAGGATATAGATGGAGATGAAGACATGTCAACCCACCGTACATAGAAAGATGACTAAGTATAAAACCAGAAATCCATAATGAACGGGAAAAGCAAAATGGGAAAAGAGATAAGTATTTGAGAGTCGAAAAAACGTTTTATTTCCGCTTATTAATGGAAATGTTTTTGAACCTCTGTTGGCTTCTCACTAGTAAAAGCATTAAGTGCACATCACTGAAGTTATTTTCCTGCAACATGTATATGACGAAACAGGGGACATAGGTGTTGGATAACGCAAACCCGGGGCCTAGTGTCCAGATAACTGGCTAAGTATTGGCCAAGACAAAGTTTTGATATCTATTTCAACAGTGTTCATACTAGTATCTATCAATGGAGAAATTTTTCATATTTATCTGAATAGTATTCATACTAATATATATTAATGGATTATTTATGTTTCAAATGCAAATGATCTCCCAATTTGCAAGATGCTCTTTGGCTCGCAAATTTCGTTGAAACCAGGAAAATTTTGACTGCAAGATGTACATAGCACAACAAGAAACATGAATTTGCATTGTGGTCTCAATGACATAAATTCCTTATCATATATTCATCTTGTATTCATTGCAATGATATCAACAAACGGTGGCTCTCCATAAACATCAATATCTAAATTAAATTAAAGGAAATCAAAATTTTCTATGACTTTAAGTAATTAAAGCATAAATTGCAAACTACGGAAGTTCCTAGGCTGCAATATGTATATGATAGAACACTGGACATATTTGTTTAATACCGCAAACCCAAACATATCTGCCTAAGCTTTGCCGAAGAGGAAGTTTTCTGTATTTTTTCCAATAGTACTGATATTAGTATATATGCATGGATATTATCAAATAGAACAAGCTACAATTCATCCAACATACTTCACAGGAACATTGCGTCAACAGTTCAGCTGCCTTGTTGTAACTCATGAATTCATTCTATTTACGGAACCCGAAGAATGGGAGCAAAACGGGTCCTCCAATTTCTTTCTTTAAATACAAAGTCGGCGCCACATTCGTATGGCCTATGAAAAAGTATTTTTAAATGTAAAATGTAAAGAAAGAACAAGCCAGGTTTTATTTAGATTGAAGTAGTGAGCAGCAGAAACAAAAGATTTTCCTTCATGTTTAACGACATAGGGGAAGAAGCTACAAAATACAATTAAAACAAATACCATAAATTAGAAAATAATATTAAGAAATAAACCGAAATTATTCTATATTCAAATAAGATGTGTTACAAAATACAGTTGAGGCTATTTGTGACAACGATTGTGATTTTTCCTGTCATCAACCAATTAAAGATATGTGCATTAATAAAGCTTCTTCACACTTTTCTTGACGTTCAAACTCTTTATTCGTAAAAAATGAGTTGAATATCAATTTTGGGTTTTGTACTTAATCGATGTTGTGAAGTACACCTATCCCAGTTTTTTGAGTACCTTATTTCTTCCAGATATGGCCTGCTTGCAATGGCTACTTATTCAACATTCCATTTTTTTCAAGTATTAATTTTCGTCTACCGTCGAAAAGTTGGGGTTTAAGGTGTTTTCTTTGCAATGTTCCTGAGCATTCACATTCGAGACAATTTAGAAATGTGATTCAGGCCAATTTCAAAGTGAACAGAGTCGTTTTATGTCACAACAGTTAGGGCAGGGGAAAAAATTTAAGTATATAGTGACTGGTATTCTCCCTATATTCGATCGTCTGTTTGGTTGAGAAGCCTACCTAAGAATTTGTATGTGGAACTTCTTTGCTTTATTATAGTAAATTGGAAGAAACATCCAGCCCATATGCAAAATGAAAATCTGTTGAGGTACATAAATTCTTTGGGTAGCTGAGGTGTGGCAAGTGCATCAAATGCTGCAGAATGCACCAGAATGCATCAAAATATATCTTTCCTCATAGCAAGGGAGGTATGGAGGCCCACAGAAAGGTATGGAATGTTCGGAGGTGACACCTAATATGTGGACTCTACAACTACATCCATAGGAAACCGAACAAACTTTGACAAAGAACATGGCTTTTTGTCAAGTCGGCTACCAGAGCCACATGCAAGTCATCAAAGTATGAAATAGAAACTCTTGTAGAGATAATATGTCGTTTTATCCACCCATACATATTTTGTTACCAACCTTCGAGGAAGACAAATACTTGTGCGATCTCTACAATTCGATGCAGTGTCCAAATCTGTGTTGTTGGAAGAAACTATATACTTAAACGAAGAACTATCTTGCAGGTGACCTAAAAATCCATTACAATTCTGAGCAATAAAACAAAGAAGTTCAACAAACAAATTTCCAGGCAGCCTTTTCAACCAACCAAAGCATCGAACACAAGGAGAACAACAAACATACTTGTTCTTTTTTTTTCGTCCTCTCTGAGTTTCTCTTGTATAACAGAATTTTTTTTTACTCAAATCTCACGTCACATAAAACCAGTCTCTCTTATTTCATATGCCCCTCGATTTCATCTCTAATTTGTCTTACATGTCCATGACCAAGAAAATTAGAACAAAGGCACCCTAAAGCGCAACTCTTTAATGATAGAGAGAAATGGAAATAATTATTTAAAAGCAAGGTTGGATGGTCTTCTGTACATTTTGTGTTGATTCCTTTTAATGACAGATGTTCTCGATATTTTCAGTTATTAATGCCAATCTTTTTGAATATGTACACTGAAAGTGACTAGCAGCCCGTATTAAAATTCTCATATCCGAGCAGATTCTCAAATCTGACATCTAAGATATGCACAATATTAAAGAGGGACATGACGTGAAGGCCTCTGTAGGTCACATGTTCGTAAACTATGTTGAAGCTTTTAAGAAAACTAAAATTGCACAAGCAAAAAAAATAAAATAAAAATTATTTTCGCCAATTCAAAATGCAGGCAAAAAGAAATTACCAGATCCCATAATATTCGGTTGTCTATTCATTTTAATGGCAAATGTCCTCAAGCTTTCCAGTTATTAAATCCCATCATTTCAAAATGCACAATATTAAAGAGGGACATGACATGAAGGCCTCTATGGGCGACACATTCGTGAACTATGCTGAAGTTTTTAAGAAAACTAAAATTGCACAAGCAAAAAAAATAAAATAAAAAGTATTTTCGTAACTTCAAAATGCAGGCAAAAAGAAATTACCAGATCCCATAATATTTGCCTATCTATTCATTTTAATGGGAAATGTCCTCGAGATTTTCAGTTATTAAATCCCATCATTTAGAAATGCACAATATTAAAGAGGGGCATGACGTCAAGCCCTCTGTGGGCGACACGTTCCTGAACTATGTTGAAGCTTTTAAGAAAACTAAAACTGCAGAAGCGAAAAAAAAAAAAAAAAAAAACACAAATTCAAAATGCTGGCAAAAAGGCGCTTTCATAGGTAAGTCACTTTAGTACTCAATTTTCTTCAAATTCAATGACATTTTTATTATTTGATTAAAGGGGAAAAAACATCTGACAACCTAGAAGGAAGGTCATATATGATGGACAACTCATTGGCATAAGCCATAGCAAGAATGCGAAATGAGTTTCTAATAACCACGAAACTACGTTGTGTTTGAGTCTTCAGCTTTCCCTTCTTGTTCAAAATCAAAAACAAGGGTTGAATATTAGCCTATCTATTTATTTTAATGGGAAATGTCCTTAAGCTTTCCAATTATTAAAGCCCATCTTTTTGAACCTATCTGGTCGATTCTAAATTTTGAAAGCATATTTAATGTGTATTGGGAAGCGTTGAATGTAGCGAGGATGGAGCCCTATGTAATAGACATTACTACTATTTTTTAGTTTTTGTCGATGAGCGTATGTAGAACGTACGTAAAGAAAAGCAATTCGAGAATGTTATTTTTCCTGCACATGAGCCCTTGAAATTCAAATAGTCCGCAAGTTTGACTGTCTATTTGTATATAGCAAAAGTACCTGTTCTATTTGTAGAACATGGAACAACAGTGGACGAAGTTAGAGCCCGCCAGCCTGAGAACCCACGATCCAAAAAATGCTTACTATTTTTTTTGTGTGTTTTTTTGTCCACCGGGGTATGTAAAATGACGTACGTAAAGTAAACTATTTCGACAATGCTATTTTTTTTTGACATGATAGCCTTCCAATTCAAATAGTCTGCAAGTCCGATGGTCAATTTGAATATCAGGGAACTCTCTGATTCTCAATTTTCAGCCGCCCACCCAGAGAACCCGTGATGCAAAAACTGGCTAAGTATGGGACGAGGGCTCTGTGCATGTTTTATATATCTCCTTTACAAAATTACATATTTCCTATGTTTAATTTATGTTGTCCAGAAAACCTATAATTTGATAAATTTCAATGTCTTATGTCCAAGAGCCCTTCCTTTAAAGAAAACTAATTTGGAAATGTTAATGTATACACCATAGTTTGATACCACCTATCCACCAAGCCACATCCATAAAACTAGCTAAGTATGCAACCGAACGACGGTCGGTCGAAATGATCGTGAAACTCTCCGTGCTATTTGCAGGGCACGGAAGAACAGAAGCCCAATTTTCAGCCCGCCACCCCGAGAACCCGTGATCATTAACCTATGATGTTCAAGAAACCTATAACTTCATAAATTGCATTCTCTTCTATCCAGAAGGCTTTTTTTTAAAGAAAACTAATTCGGGAAAGCTAATGTATAGACCACACACGACCTGTCATAGGATGCAACTGAAATGCAGTCGCTTGGAATGACCACAGAAGCACAAGAAAGTAGAGTCAAACGCAGTTTAAAACAGAAAAGTAAAATGGAGAGAAGAGTTATATCTCCCACACAGCAAAAGGCAATTTTATAACTATGAAACCGTAGTAACACAAAATCCATGGAAAAGGCATCGGCAGCTATGAAATATATTTTTAGCTCGAAAAACTCTGCTTCTAAGCGTAACAGATGCAATTGACATCGTCTGCAATTCTTTACTCTGTTATTTTATCTTGATAAACCCATTTTTCAGCCCGCCAGCCCCAGAAGCCACGATCATTAACCTATGTTGTTCAGGAAACCTATAATTTCATAAATTGCATTCTCTTCTGTCTAGGAGGCCTTCTTTTAAAGAAAACTATTCCGGCAAAGCTAATGTATACACTGAACACGACCTGTCATAGTTCGACAGAACTTATTCGCGAAGCCACGTCCATAAAGCTGGCTAAGTACGCAATCGAACGGTGGTCGCTCGGAATGACCACAAAATCGCGACAAACTAGAGTCAAACGCAGTTTACAATAGGAAAGTAAAAGGTAGAGAACATATATATCTCCCGCACAGCAAAAGGCACTCTCATAACCATGAAACCATAGTAACACAGAATCCATGGAAAACGCATTGGTAGCTATGAAATATATTTTCAGGCCGACAAACTCTGTTTCAACGCGTAACAGATGCAATTTACATTGCCTGCCATTCTTAGTCTATTATTTTATCTAAATAGTATTCTACGCAAACCAAAGTGAAAAAAAATGTAACCAGAGATCCAACCGCACATGCACCATCCCAGCATTGCAAACCCTGGGAAAACAAGAAAAAGCACCAAATAAGAACCCAGCCAAAAAGCACCAAAAGGCCCAAGTGCAGGTGTAGGACAGAAACCCTGCAAAGTTGAATCAAGCAACAATAAACAGCATATAGTGAAGAAAGGAACAAGCAACAACCACCCGCCAGGAACAAGGCTCTTCCAATCGCGAATGCAAAAACCCAAACGTGCAAACTACAACAACCTGAACAGGAAAGCAAGAACAACGAGAACATGCAAATAAGAAATCAGTGCCATGAAAAAAGCAAGCATGGACCAGTGAACCAGCAATGCCCCTGAAGCATATAAATTTTAAAAACGGAAGAAAATGTCTTGTAACAAGCCTATTAAGTAACCATTCAACACTACCAAACATGTTAGGTAAACATTTAAGTCTGTCAGAAATGCACTATAAACATTTAAGAAAAAAATTCAATGTGGCAGGTCTCTGACGTATCCCAAATAAATTCATATATTTTTTGTAACAATAGTTGAAACACTAGAGAATGTATTGCAAAGCCATACTTTGGATATGTCACCATATCAAACATTGCCATAAATTTACCTAGCATAAAATGTTAAACCAAACATTCGAATTAATGGTAGCATTAATCCGCATTCGATGAATGCATAACAAAATTTATGATTCAAAAATGACCATATACTACCAAATACTTTGGAAATGCAAACATATTTTACATTGGGAATAGAAAAGGTGGAAATAAGACCTCCAATCCTTTGTCCAATTAGATCTTGACAAACATGATATTTTTTATTATATAAAAATCGATGTTTTCACTTCCCTTGTCCCAACAATAGACAATAGGCAAATATTTCTCGTCAACGCACAAGCTAATTCCAGGTCAAGGATTTATCGATCGCTATAGTCCCTCTATGCCTACGGCATGGACTAATAAGAGTGATTACACCAAATTTTATAAGATAATGATATTTATAATGTTTTAACATGTAATAATTGTAGTACATTTAGGAAACAAGATGGGATTAAGGATTTAAGCTCATTTTATTCATTCCACTTAGATGATAGGTTATTTAGTAACTTAGGGATGGAGGAAATTCATCATGTTTAGGATGAATGCGTAGTGAGTTATGTTGTTATGTGAATGAAAATAAGATATCTTGTTTTGGTCAAGGTAAATCTTAGTTTAGGTGTTAGAATATTTTATGTGGATTTTTTAATAGGTAACAAATACATTGAAATTATTTTTTATAATGTTTTTTTAAATCATTGAAATGTATTGAATGTATGTTTTTTATTTCGAATATAAAAAAAAATATAGGGGAAGTATGGAGGGAACTATTCTTGATTTGATGGGAAACCAAGAAATAATCTTTGAATGATATTAGGTAAAGTGACAAATAATTAAGTTGAAGCATTATCACTTTATTAGGGGATGAATCTCCTTGATGTAAGGTGAGTTCAATTTTTATTGGGGACTACACTATAATTATCAAATTGATGTATAGTCTTTCCTCTCTGATTAATGGTAAAATTGCAAGGATTATCTAGGAAATACAGAAGGAAGCCAACATATTTGAATTAATAGAACAATATTATATGGTAAGGAAGCTAAATCATTAGGTAGATCAATTGGCCAGTATGACCTCTCATTTAGATGGTGGAGTCCTTAGAACAAAAAATTGGGTAACCTCTTTCCCAACACCTTAACTCATTAACCTTAGTCATGATCAAAAAAATGCATGCAAGCTAACAGGTATACGAAGTGGTAAGGTAGATTAAATATGGGAAAGAGGCATTCAAGGTTATTTCCCTCATGATAATGGTTATGGATTTTTTTTTTTAAATGTCTATTGGAAAGATTTCATGGTTTCTCCCTTGGATTGTTTTGAGTGGAGATGAACCCAATTGGTTTGATTTGTCTTGGGTTGGATTGATTTTGGCTTTACATCCTTCCCCTTGTCTCAATTCACACTTCGATGCTTGGTTTATAAAGGATTCACTTTGGTGGAATGATGGAATTGATGCTAACTTTGTGGTATAGACTCTCCTAGTCTCTATGAAGATCCTTAGGAAGCCATTTTCTCTCTATGTGGAAAACCAGAAGGTGGGTTTTTTGAATTATTGTGGAAACTATTCTACCATTGATGGTCTTTCTATTCTCTATCGAAATTTGTTTGAAGGGAGGTTGGAAAAGGGATTTGGTAGTTGTTATGTATTTTATTTCTAGTGTAGCCCACAAAAGTTGGAAAATATATTTTGCATGTTCTATGTCGAAGCGATTTCAGTATGGAATATCAATCACATTTTAAGCAATTCCCATTATGTGAAACTATTGACATTCATTAGGTTTTGAAAAGGCCCAAAATTCTTAGTATAGATAATATGACCTCCATTTTATATGTAATAGGTATATTGCACTCTCAAGAGGAACTCATAAGCAATGAGTATTCTTTCATTATGTAAACTTAGTACACCTAAAAGAGACAACCTACAAGTTGAGTGCATTACACTTTGGTAAATGGTTTCGAATTTGGATAAAAATGAATCCAAAATTGTTTTGTCTATTGGATCAGTTGGGTAAATTAAAGAAGATGAGAGAATCTAGCAGTAGCATGGAAACATGGAAATGATGGGTATGGACTAGGAATTTCATGCTATACTAGCGTTGTTGTTTGAGTTTATTACGAAAGAAACTATAACCTCCAAAGGATATGAATCCACATACATTTTTAAAGAGATGGTACTCCTTTTTAGATTATGATTTTCTTTACATTTTATATCAAAAATAATGTGAGATACTTTCAAATGATTGAATCTAAGTCTTTATGACTCAATAAAATTCAAAATACTAAAAGAATAAAAATAAATATATGAAGAATTCGTGAGAAATGAACCAAGAACCTCAAACACCACACAATACAGAAAATAATAAAATACTCACACTAATCATATTTTAATTATTTTAATGAAAATTATAATCACATTAAAATAAAATAAATGATTTAATTACACAAAAGAACTTTGAAAAATCACTACTTATTAAGCTCAAAAGAAGATTTTGATAGACAGACTTCAAATATCTTATACTAATAACTAGAAGTTATAACATACAATCAAAATTACAGACTCCATCACTTAAATCTGTATTTACAACCAATTTTTCACTGGATTTCTGGCAAATTTGATCCAAAATATGCACATAGAAATACCAAAAATCAAACGTTGAAACTACAAAACGGACTATGTTTCGTCGACGTTGCTGGCCGTATAGATTTGTCGATTATGCTGGCCTTCATCTGTGTGCCAATTTATTTACAGACTTTTCTGGCCTCTCCCGCCTCGAGGGCACTGCTGTGTGGTGTAGACTGATTATGTTGAGTCAGGGAATCAATG